>JABFPN010005737.1:0-12617 GCA_022817305.1 Leptoteleia sp. ZL-2020
TATTAAGGAAGTTTAATATTGAGTTAGACTATTACCTAGTCGGGCGTTCCTTATTAATGTATGCCTTAAAATCTCTAGCTAGGGCCTAGTCTGAAACTAGGAATGCCTGGTTTAGATTCTACTAGGGTATTTACGTGCGAATTTAAAGATAATTTTGCGTCGAAAACTGGCCTCGAACAAATCACCATCTTTTTTCTTTCTCTCTTTTTTATTGTTTGTTTTTTTTTCCTTTTCAGTTGTCATTTTATTTTTAATGACGTCTGAAAATATCTGACGTGCCATTTCACCGATATTTTCATCGGTTGTAAAAATAAATATACATTGAGGGGGAAAATGCGTTCGAATATTTCGACGAATTATAAACTGCGGAGCGACCGATTGTTTCGATGACAATGCTTTTTAGAACTTTTGAGGTACGAAAAGTGACGGTGAAAGGGAGTGAAATTTAGTTGAAAATGTTGCGATTGATGCGAGCAATAATTCAAAGCACTTTTACGACAGTCAACCGTGTAACGGTATAATTATTATTTATTTCAGTCCGTTTGTTTAATTGCTAATTACATTTTACAGCGTTTTTAACATGCCCCCGGCCGTTGGGCGCAAGTTGTGTAAACATTTCTCGCAAGCGTTAAATGTCATGATAATTAAAATATAAAGGAGTTACGCGGAGTGACTTATAACTGCGATTGTGCGATGCGTGCGATATACCGAAGCAATTATTTCGCCGCGCCATCTGTTAAGCGATCATTGTCTGCGATACATTATGCTAAGTTTTCGCGTATTAGAGTTTATACTCGTATCGCATTTTCGTCAATGGCAGCGGATACACGCGTGTTACCAATGGCAAGGTAGGCATTACAAACAAAAAGTTCAAAATTTTTAAATAATTAATAAGAGTTAAATATGGATAGTTGGTATAAATAAATGGTTAAAATAATATTCTGATACGTTAATTGGAAGTAAACAGAACGAGTGCATAATGTAACTCGTGCATATAATGGTATCTTTTAAAATTATACTTTTTAATTATTTATTTCGATATGTTAAATTTTAATACATATGGAAATAAGTTGTTATATTTGATGAAATCAAATATTGAAAGGGTTAAATATAGTATATCGATTGAACTTTTTTGTTTTAATAAATGTTGCAATAAATATTGTAGTAAAATTTAAGTATGTATATAGTCAAGTAAATAAAGTAAGTAAAATGTTGTAAAAGATAAGAAAAGTAAAAAAAATTGTAATTTTTATAACGTTTTGATATTGTGTACTATTTTTCTCTTTAATGTACATTACGATCACTATTCTTATGAATAAATTAAATATTAGGGATTATAGTTTTTAATCTATATCTAATTCAATCACTTATATCCATTTGTGACTTTTATTGTAATACAAGTTTCTGTCCTCGTCCAAGCATTGGTCAATTAAGCTTTGTTTTAAGAAAAAATAAAAACCAATTTCCCCCATTTATACATATACAATTTACTCAAAATTCCCTTCAACATAAAAGAATTCCCTTTCACTCGAATTAACACACAAAAAAATTGATCTATTAAATAAAAAAAGGGCCGTCACAAAAATTCATTGATATACAAAGACGTAAAACAAATTCTTAAAATCCTTCCAGTTAACAAGAGATGCATTAAAAAAATAATACGTCTTATACAATCCGATTAAAAACCTTCCACAAACTGACCAATTAAGTGACCCGTTAATAGGAATCATTTTGATTCGAGATAAAATTAAATCTGCCAAATAGCTGGGACTTTAACGAGCGAAACCTCGGGGCGTTTGATAGCCGTGACAAAGCTGATCCGCGCCGCGGCCAAGCGTCGTGCGTAAAGTCAAACGAAGGTCAAAAACCGAACGGTGCATAAATAAATCGCAACTTCATAATTACTCGCTTTGTTCATCGATTCGCCGTATAAACAGACTTGGATCGTTAACTTTTCTGTCTTCTATCTTGTTTATCGAGCCGTCCAATGTAAATACGAGTCGCGTGACGTTATAAACCCCCCCCCCCCCCAAGGAAAATGGATCGCTAAAATAACAACTGGTACCGCGGCTCCGAGCGAAACTCGGCGGAAACTTTCTCAAGAATTGACGAAGAGGAAGGAAAAAAAAAGTGAGTGTCAACACGACAAATCCGGCCCTGCCTTCAATTTTTTTTTTTTATGAAAATTTCCGGCAAATCAGTTGGACAGCGGGGAAAATATTTCACACGACGGAAACAACGACCTAAACAAACACACGAAGATTCAACGATGAAAAAAATGGGGGGAGGGGAAGGAAAAGAAAAAAGAAAAGAAAAGAAGAAAGGAGGAAGGAACTTTGAAAATAAAACGGTGAGCAGGAAAAATATCGTTGCGCTTCCTTTCCCTCGATAATCCGAGATCCGACAACAATTTTCATTCCGATTTCTCGAAAATCATTGCCGTAAATTATCCCGCGTCGAACTATTCGCTTAAATCAAGCTCCCATTCTTCGCAGGGTCCGAGGAAATGAATTGCGCTTTTTTTTCCTCTCCTCCCCCCACCCCGCGCGGCGTTTGACTTGCATTTTTGACGCGACAATTCATCACCACGGCTAATGCGATTAATATTCCCTTAATTGGAACCGCATTATCAGTATCTTCAACATTATTTTGCTCTCCCTCTTCCCTTCGTATTTATAGTTTAAACGGTGAATTTGAAATTAATGCATCTCAATTTCAAATTTGATTTAAAGCTACATAAGAAAACGGTTAAGAGGAAATTAGTATACTGAGAGAAAATAATAGTAATATTGACTATATGAATAGTTAATTATCGTGAATATTATAAAAATATAGTTTCAGTTACCTAACTGGATAATTTATATATATAAATAACTTGGTTAAAATAACCAAAATATGGTTAATAAAATCACGAATTTTAACCATATAACTTTTGTTAACTTTTATTATTAACCAAATATGTTGGTTCAAATATAGTTTTTAGTTACTATAGCTAAAAATAATTGTTACTGAAACAAAAAATGTTGGTTCCTTTAACTAAATATCCCTAACCAAACGATTTTACGTCGCTAGAAAATTTCCACAGTATTTGTACTTACTACTAATTTTCGCGAGTGGAAATGAATTTCACATTCGCAGAATTGCAATATTAAAATCCGTTACGAGAAAAATTACAAGACTGATAGTAAAGCGGAGCGTTGCAATGTCTCGGTAAGGTCGTTAAAAGCGAAAGTATCAAAAAGATAATTGGAGAGTCGAGGGGAAAAAAAAGAAAAAAGAATTCCGAGTGGCCCGTAATTAATCGGCGAAGAATCTCATTTCCTTTATGAAGCTAATAGATTGGCCGGTGCCGGCGAAATCGCGCTAACCGAGAGCTTTCGCGAGGCGGCTCGAAAAGCGAAGCCGAAACGTCGCAAGTAGCTTACACCGGATACGAGAAACCGGGGGGGAGGGGGTAGGGCCGGAAATGATCGTCCTTACCAACACGATCAAAAACGAGTTCCAGCAGACGGGACTACAGACGAGGCCGACCGATCGCCAGAAACGAGGAGGCAGCGTAAAAAGAGACGAATAAATATACGGACGACGAAGAAGAACCATTTGGAGCGAGGGTTAAATTTCTCCCGAAAGTGCAAGATTTTTTTTGTCTCATTTCAGAAAGGGGAAGGAGAAATTGCATGGTAATTTCGCACGATTTCAAACATCGCTTATCCGCTCGTTTTAAACAATCAAGGAATACACTTCCCTTCTGTAAATATTCCAATCTTGGTTCATATTATATTAATATGAAATATTAAAATGTTGGCAAGAAGATAATGAAAGGATTGATAATATAAAATGCAAGGATTGATAATAAATTCTAAATAAAAAATATGTCATACAATTTACTTTGTTTGATTAAAATTAAGGGGCTAGTAAAGGTATGATTACTTTGCCAGAGTTTACCAGTACTGGGCCAATATAGAGCCAGCACAAATTTGTACTGGAGTGATAACACTAGTCCAGTACAGTTTCAACATAAAAAACATTATTGTTTAATTAATAGTATAGTATATAACCTAGTACTGAACCATTTTTTTCAGGTACCAATACTGGCACAAGTCTGGCTCAACGTTGGCATTGTGATATACTGACTAACACATCTTACTTCTGATTTATGTTTTTATATCTGCTTAATGATAACCATATCTGCTTATTGATAACAGAAAAAAGAATCTGGTTTGACAGTAATTTACCAGAATCTGCCAGATCTACACTAACAATTTCCTATAGAACAAATTTACCGAATTATTAAATAATTTATTGACTCTTCTACTAGAGGGATTAACGAAATTCCAAATAAAGTTCATCGTTAGCGTGACAATATCAAAAATAGCATACGCCAAGGAGGGACCCGAAGCACTATAATGGCTATTTATCATAATGTCACAAATTGGTCTCAAATTCATTTATCCAATTTAGAAAACGTCACAGGAGCAGTGTCATTACCGAAACGATTTGCTCGGCGAACGCGCCGGGAAAAGTGAAAGAAAAAGAGGGGCCAGGGGTAAGAAATAGTTTCCCACCCTTTTGCGTTGCGAGGGGGAAAAACAGTTATTCCAAGAGGGAATTCGAAGTTTCGCCGGCGTACCGCGCTAATTACCCGCTTTTTTCCCCCTCCCCCGTTACATAAGTGAATTATGTACATTTTCTGCGCAAGAATATAAAACTACTCTTGAATAATACATAAATATGAACAATATTCTCAACAATATCACATTATAATCACTGACAATTTATCATCCAGAAATGGCACTATTTTTCAATAATTACAACGCTCGAACGAAACACTGCCCAACGAAACTTATTTAGTAATAAGGGCTTTAAAAGCACCAGAAATTTACGCTACATTTTCAGGGGAACATAATGCTGAATATTATAAGTAATCTTAGTGCAAAGTGATAGTTATTTAGGGGTAAAAATTGATTTAATACGATATTAATTAGAGAGATACTCGGCGTATCTAATGCTTGCGAGAAATGTTTGCACGACTTAAAATTTATTTATACAAATCGTGTTAAGTATTCTTCCATATCCGTTATGTCATGAAAATAATATGAAGTGCGCTTCGTACGCTGTAATTTGTGGATTGAACATATGCGATATACTCGGTTGATTTATTGCTTATCGATATATCGTAAATCGCGATATTTTTGACTGGATTTAGTTACATCTTTTGCATCACTTTTTCTATTCAACGTTACAAAAAGTTTACACTTAAATACAGTTCAGAATCCGATAAAATATTTTTAAAATGTATATATATTTTTTTAGATTTTTTTTGTAGACACTCATTATACATAACAGTTCTTTCTATACGAATTGTGCGTTTTAATAATTGCAATTCCACTCATTAATGTCATTACATAACATTAATTACAATACGACTAATAAAAGGCAATATCTACGTTACAAATAGGATTACAAATCCGTCATTGTCCGGCGTATAAAATGAATAATAACATTTTGTAATACCCCTCGTACTTTGTAATTTAGTACAAATTTTCTCCCGGCGTGTAAAACGTCCGCGCGCATAAATTTACAATTATTCCCCGTTCGAACGACAAATAAATCACCGGGCATGATAAAATTTACAATTCGAATTGTTGACACGAGCAATATTAATAGATTCGGATCGTAAAATGTGCGTTACAACTTGTAAAACGGCTATTAATGATACGAAACATTGTGCAACGCGAAATAGTAATTTAAATCGCGCGGGGCCCCGCAATATAAATCGCAAACGCGCGACGCTCAATTTAGCCGTGGCATTGCGATGTAAATGGCAAAAGCGGGCTGCGCGCTTCGATTTGTGAATACGTAAGGAGGGAAAAAGCGCTGAGTTATGAAGGGGGGGGGGGGCAGCTTCACCGCGAACAAGTTCGCAGCGCCGCGATAAAAGATGCTGCGGCGTTACATAACGCCGGAACACACGCATGCGCGCACCGCGCGCGGTACCGTTTCGAGGCCGCGAATTTACGCGCGCGCGAGTTTGACCGCGGCTCCGTGGCTCGCGGTCACTGACTCGCGCCCGCGCGAGCGCCAACAAGCAATAGCGAGCCGGAGCGAGCGCGACCGATTACGCGCTTATCGGTGCACTTTACGCGCCGATCGCGCCCCCTTTACTTTTGTCCAACGAATTGTTCCCAAGGCGAGGCGAAGCGTCGCTGCGATTCGCCCAACTGACCGGCCGCATGCGCGTGCACGCGATCCAACCATGACAGAAAATTTATATAGGTTGCGTATATGCCAACATATGCAGGCATATATGTGGCATATATGTGACTTATATGTGGCATATGCAGGAAAATATGTGGCATATATGGAGGCATATATGTAACTTATATGCAGGCATATATGGAGGCATTTTTGTGATTTATATGCAGGCATATATGTGGCATATATAGAGGCATATATGTAATTTATATACAGGCATATATGTGACTTACATGCAGGTATATATGTGGCATATATGCATGCATATATGTGACATATATACAGGCATATATGCGGCATATGTACTACCTATATAAAAATTTTCTCATGGACAACACTTCGTTTGGCGACGCCAAAGTTATTTTAATGAGAAACGTCAAAGAATCATTGATACGAAACGCTCGCTAACCAACGGTCAGGCAGTTCAACGGGGACGTTCCATTCATCGGCAATCGCGGAAAAAATCATTGATGTATTATGATCGATGGTAATCGCCCGATAAATATTCAATCTCTGACGCGCAAAAACGTTATTTGCAATGGTGATAATAATTGGTGTTTAATTGGTATTACACTTCCTCGCAGGCCGACGACGATTCATCATAATTAATCAATTATTTTTTCCCCCGATTTATTCTTATTCCCACCTTATAGGAAATTGATAGAGTAGTCACGTGAGCCCGATTCTGGCCCAGTACTGTTTGCCTATATAGACGGACAAGTACGCAATGTATATGTGAGTTACTATATAATTTTTCTCAATGTTTGGCCCAGTGTTATCACTCCATTACTTGTTGGGACGATTCTGTCAAACAAATTAACCAGTCTGGAACCAGTCCTGTACCAGTACAGGGCCTATAGAACATATCCAATTGTACAATTTGAATTTGATGACGTGTCAATCATTTTTCATTAATGTTTTCGATATGATTGTCCTTAATCGATCATTCTTCATTTATCATTTTTTTTTTATTTTAGATTTATATATATAATGAAAGAGTACGAGGAAAACAACGAAACCTAAATAGTTATTAATTCCAATTCTGACCTTTCCCTCTGTCAAATCGCGGATAAAAAGTGGTCGAGGAGACCCACGCGAAGCGAGTGCAACGACAGAAGAAAAAAAAAACGAAGAAGATTTCCATTTGGATGTGCCGAGTGGCATCCATTTCCAAGAAAGAAGTGTTAGGCGTGTCGTCCAATGAAACTCGAATAACTCGCTCATGAAGGAACAAACATTTGCATACAAGCAAGCGCCGTCGACTGACAGTAATAGTGACAGATATACGCAATGTGCTGAAACGCAGTTTGCAACAATGGGGACAAACTTTAACTGCAACGGCAATGGTACCACAAATAAGAATTTAATTCATATGGAACCACGCCGGAAAGAAGAGGGGAGGGGGGAGGGAAGGAAGAGTTTATCAAGAAAAACGAACGTGTTTCAGAAGTTTAGAAATGAAAAATAAAAATTACAATCGCTCAGAAGCAGCGAATAATTCAGTTTTAACCGTTAGTTTTGGATAACTGAATATCAAATTAATCTTAAGTAAGATTAAAATTGCTCTTAAGTACCTTTACTAAACATTTTTTTCCGTGAAAATCCGATTAGAATTCTTTATAAAAAAGACTAAGAAGAAGAAGGTTAAAATTGAAAAATAAACTATTCAAGTTTAATAAAAATGTACCCTAGTAAAAATGAAACATATGTGGTTCATATATAGTCCATGTATATTTTAATAATTTCATATAAGGAAATCAAGAATTCATATATAGATATATGTCTTTCCTTAATCCATATATGTTTTACCTTCATTCATATATGGCCATATGTCGAGCCATATATCGGGAATTATATCAGTTATGGCCATATATCGACCATATATGGATCAAGGATAAACATATATGGACCATATACGTTTAATTTTTACTAAGGTTCCATATACAAACTTTTATTTCCTTACATGAAATTGTTAAAATATATATAGACCATATATGGACCATACATGTTTAATTTTTACTAAGGTTCCATATATAAATTTGTATTTCCTTACATGAAATTGTTACAACATATATAGACCATATATGGACCATATATATGTCATTTTTACTAGGATACTATTATTAAAAAAAGGGACTTATTTCACTCGTGGAAAACTCTAATTAAATTCCAATTACACCGTCACTATTCGAGGAGGAGTCATTTGAAGAATCGACATTAAACGAAACTGATAAATCTACAAACTGCTTCGCTTCTCCCCACCATATAAACGTATCCACGCTGGAGTACATCAGATTTTCGTCGGGCGCAATAATTTAACTCTTTGTTTATGCCGTTTGTCTAGTGGGGGGGGGGGACTCGAAGGCACGTGCCTAGTGTACTTAACTGGCTAATCTGGTGACAGTAGCTGCGGAGCGGAGCGGACGAAAGAGCACCAGGACTGGAGTCCCCGGGTCTTTCTATACGCGCGTCTTACAATGGCCGTGCAAAGGAGATTAACTAACGGAATAAGCTAACGCATAATCGCATTATTTTAAGCTAAGCCGCATTTAAATTAGATAGAAATTCCATTCGACGCTACGGACTCTTAACGCCCAGTGAGACGGAAAATAATTATTAAAATTCGACGAACATCAATCGCATTCGAGCGAGCCCTGATCCTTGCACGCGAGACACAAGTACACGGCGTTGTTGGGAAAAATGAGCCCAACTCCTCCGGACTGCGCCTCGGACAAATTTAACGCCGGACAGAAGTGGCGGCAAAGTTTGAAATTGTACACCGCGATGAGAAATAGTATTAATTTTCTGTTAAGTACCGCAGCGCATTAACGGAACGAGGCAGTAGTGAATATATATAATTATGTAATTGTTAGGTATTAATTGTATGATTGTATTAAATTACATGAAATTGTATGATTTTATTGAATAGAAGAATATATCAGGCGAAAATTACTATACGTTTTGATTGAAATTTAATATTTCGAACTTTTGGTATGTTTAAATTAAATATGAAATTTTGTACGGTTTAATAAGGTTATATCAAGGCCATAGATTATTGTGGGAATAATTTTTAGTATTTTTGCAATAAAAGCTACTGCGTTATTTATAAACTTTACTATTATTTGTAGCGAAACGTTTACTTTTCTAATATATCCTCAAATTAGTACAAAAAATGGTAATTTATGATATTTCCAATTTCATTAAAATATAGCATTATTATAACATATTTCACAACGAAATGATATATCATTTTTTCTATATATAAATGTGAAAAAGAGGCAAAACGAAGCTTGAAATGTACAATATACAATTGCGGAGCTCCAATTTACATTATTATACTATTACGATGTTTCCTATAAAGTTAATTACTTTTGCTCGATTGTTTGTTTACCAATTAATTAATATACAATCAAGCCGGGCGTTCCCATAATTGCACAATTACGGCGGTGCATACGCACGGGCAAATAGCGCTCGCGTGAAATTTGTTTGCGCAACAAATTAACGATATGTAAATAAGTTTTGATCGGGAAAGTAAAAGAGTTGCCATTTCTGCGGCCGTCCCCGACGCTCGCGCCTTTGATACGGCCGATCAATTTCAATTGCGTATAGATTAAAGCAATTATTTGTTCTCGCGAGGCTTATTAATGCGCAAAATTAGCTTCCGCTTTATTCTGCTTCTCGCGATGCCAAGTGCACTGAGAAAAAAAAATATAAAAAAAAATATAGGAACCCACAGTAAAAATGAGACATATATAGTCCATATATGGTGCATATATGTTTTTCCTAGATCCACATATGGCCATATATGTTTTTCCTTAATCCATATGTGACCATATATGGTCGATATATGGCAATAATTGATATAATATTCTAGCCATATATGCATTTAATAATGTTCTAACAAGGAAATCAATTATTTCCATATATCGACCATATATGACCTATATAAATGATGTATATCAATATATGAATTTTTTATTTCCTTATATAAAATTGTTACAACATATACGAACCATATATGGACCATATATGTTTCATTTTTACTAGAGATATATAACTAAAATCGTTTGGTTAAAAACATATAGTTAAAAGAACCAAATTTATTGTTTCAATAACAAATACTTTTAGTCACACTAACTAAAAAGCATACATGGTTATTTCACCAACACACTTGATTATTTCAACTAAAATTTTTGGTCAGATAAAGAAACAAATTGTTGGTTACAAGCAAACACTTGTCTCAGTTTGGGCTCTCTCGTTTCCCATTCGGAATATTCAAAACTGCCCGGGGGGCGAATCGATGCACTTTTTTGGGGACTAATTTACGGGCCGCAGTAAACCCCCGTGGGCAATTTTGTCTTCGCACGTTCGCGTGAATAATTTGCGAAGATTCTGCCCAATTTTTCGGCGAGAAATTTCCGGGAAAACCCCGATGCGTGGCGGCGCGGCCAACAATGCACTTCCCTTTATTAAAGGTCGCCAAGTTGACACGTGTTTGGATTTCTGAAAGCGAACGAAATTTTTCGTTTCAATGCCCGCCGGCAGGTAACGTTGATTGTAAACCTTGCATTGTTTCGCCAGTTTTATTTATTCGATTAAATGTTCCCGGTAACTTTTCACACCTTAAAAAAAAAATAGGCTCGTTTATTGTGTTATAAATTTAAAGGACAATGACCCAACTGTGCGATTTGATGATCGATATGTATGAAAATGGTAATAATTAAAGTTAATTACTGGCAATTTGGAATATGAAATAATTTATTTTGTTATTAAATTAAATTAACATTATTTTATACTAAGAAATTTACACAATTACATTAAAAGTAAAATAAATACCAATTTTTTATAAAAAGTTTATCAGTTTGGCATTATCTTTTACAGGATATCAAAAAAAAAGCTGAAAAATGCTGAAAATTCCCAATTTTAGCTTTTTTTTAATTATAAACTAATTATAATTTAATAATTTTAAATTGTGAATAATTCTCTACTACGTTCAATTAAAAACAAAGTTCCTTTTAATATCAAAAACAAGAAAAATTTGATGACAATATTTGGAAAAAAAAAGGGAACCTGCTCGAATGTAAAGCTAAAAAGGAGCGTTAATATGAAATAATGGTCGAATGGTATCGGAATACGAAATAATTGCGATCGGCCGAGACACGAGGCTCGTCTCCTCGCGTGACGGCGACCATGTTCGTGACGTAATTGTGACGTCACCGGGCCGATAGCGTGCTCCTCACGCTCGTTAAACCGTCGAACGCAAATACAGTTACAGAGCGACGATCGCGATTCTTCTGCGTCTCCTTTTCTTCCTCTCCTCCCCCCTCACCCCTTCTCCCTCGCTATCACTCCGAACCGTTCAAGATCTATGCGGATCCCGTAACGCTCTCGTCTCGTCACGAAAAACGCATCAATTCCGCACCCTTTGCACGGAAAGTTTCGATAAACGTTCGTCAAGTATGGAAAAGTCACCGAGTATCGATCACCCCGGCGGTAATTTTATCTTGCATAAGTGTTCGGCGCGCAAACTAAATAATTTTACTGATAAAAAGATAAAAGGATGGCTGAATTTGATTTGCGAAAGTTTCGTTTGAAAATATATTGTTCATTTTTCCACGAATTGTTATTTATTTTTCCCTTTTTTTTCAAATTAGTCTAAAAAATGATTTTATGTTTGTATAAAAATATATTTTTGTTTTACATTGACTACTAAATTTTTTATTACATATTCACTGAGAGAAAAAAAAAATGTATTTTTATACACTTTAGGAAATTGCCAGAGTGAACCTCCAGACCTTATTTAGGTTTAGTAGTTTCAATATGTATTATCAATAAGTAATAGTAAAAGTTACCTTGAAGGTCACAAATTAATCATTAATTTTTACAAAAGCAAAATTATATTGATATATCAAAAACAATTATTTAAGACAATTTTACTATACATTTTCGAAATGCACAGAGGATTTATAACTAAAATCGTTTGATTGAGGATATTTAGTTAAAAGAACCAAATTTTTAGAAATAAAAGTAATATTTTTGCTAAAATATAGTATAAATACTGCACGTCAAAAACAACAATCTATCACGATAAATTACTTTCTACTTGTTGAAAAAATGGAAAAAGAAGATGAAGAAATATGTATCTAAAATGATAATGATCGCGTTGAATAGACGACTTAAAAAAGACGATTGAAAAAAAAAAGAAAAGAAAAATGGGAATCCGCGGATCGTCCAGAAGCGAGCGCCGGCTTAATCTAAAAATGGCAAGGCACGTAATAAGAAAGCGAAGGTTAATCCGTAATCAAGCGACGACGATTAGGCCGGCACGGATCCGCTAATGAACGCCGGGGGGGGGGGGGGAG
>JABFPN010005738.1:0-12617 GCA_022817305.1 Leptoteleia sp. ZL-2020
AGGGGGTAGAAAAAAAACGTTCCCATTAGCCGCTCGTTACAGTTCGAAATTAAACGGTTATTGAGAAAATTCCGAAAATTTATAGAACGGCAGGTTCATTTATCGGGGCCAAATTAGAGCGTCGATATCGCGAATATTGAAGCGCCTTTCCTTAAAGGGCCATTAATTTGGCGCAAACACCGCGGCGCGCATGGGTTTTCGCAAACCTTTTTCGCGGCGTTTTTATCGCCGCGAAGGAATTCGCGGCAACTCGGGCGCAAAAATTTCCCGGAGATGAAAGGGAGCGTTACGCGGACGAAATCGTTGCGGATAATCAGAATGCTGTGTGTACGCGAAGAACAGCTACGAAATTATTCAAAACGGATCGATAGTTGGTTGTTCGGTTGACGCGCGACAGAATTCAACTATCTACGAATGTGCACGCGAATGCGCAGCCATGGGGGAACGTTTTACCTCCGATCGCGGAACCACGCTGAGATTCATTGATTCGTTACTAAATATTTGCATTCAAAAACACCTATCGAAACGCGCACAGGGATGAACGGCCGAAATCGAGACAAAAATTGACACCAACAACGAGTGCTTTTTTTTCTCGTCGATAACGTCGCGTTAAAAGGCCGAAACAATCGCACGGTCGATAAAAAAGAGCTCGACACGTAAGTGACCGTAAACTAATTCGAAATTGTGGCGAAAATGCGGCGACTGGTTGCGGCGACTGCCAAGGAATTGAGGTTATGTTTGTTTTGTTTCGCGTTTTAACGTCGCTGAAAGCGACGAGCTTGTTATATGGGAATTTTGACTTTCAGACGATGGAACGGTTACGGGTTGATGTTATTGTTTGTGTGCGCGACGCGTTTTGCGGTTAAATTACGTGGAAGACGTGAAATCGATTTACCAAATGTTGGATTATTTAGCTTTTGTCAGTGCTCGTGCTGTTGCTTTCGGAAAAATGGTGGCGCGTTCGCGATAAGGTTCTCTGATACGTGTTTTAGGAAGTTGCCGGTTTTTGTAGTCGGGAATTTATTTTTATTACGGTGTTTATGTTTGATATCGCAGAAGAGTTTCGAGAATAATCCGAATTGAACACGTTTAGTGTGTTTTTTCATTTTTCATTTAGTTTATTTATTAATTTATGCGACAGATGAAAATGATTGTTAATCTTTTAAATATTTGTTAATATTTATATATAAACAGTGGTATAAATATGAATCATACATGGAAAAGGTCTCCCCTTCCTTGACCATCTCTGAACCAATCAGCAATGCGTGCAAATATTGCATAACTTTGTAATATTAAATTATATCGTAATAAACTGAAGCGGCAGTAAAAATTGCTAAAGAATTCCGCGAAGAATTTGCATCAGTATTACACAAATATTGCATTATAATTGTATAAAAACAACTTTCAAGGAGTAAGTGAAGAATTGAGGATTTTTAAAATGGATTTCCATCAATAAATAAAATGTTATGCATCAAACAGAAGAACTTTTTATAGTATACTTATATATAAGTATATAAAGCAATGATATTGCGAATCAATGGAACTAAATTATTAAGTTACACAACACTTATTTATATATTAAGAATATAATGCTATTTTAAGTAATTATACGTCTAAGTAATAAACTTTTCAGCTGCCTTTAGTACTTTGCGAGTACTCGTCCGTTTCTCTCCTGCTCAGTGGGTTTAAAAATATAGCGAAATGCATTACTCGAATTTATTAAATAGCCGAAAAAGTGGAGAGAAAATTCTGCGTGTGCTCTTAACGCGTTTTCAAAGTAATGACACGGGCAAGTTGGCACTCGTAAACGACGGCATCACACGCTGCAATAAAAAAAGTTGCTCAAAATCACCGAAGTCAATAAAGTCGCGACAACAGTCGGACGGACTTTAGAAACTCGAGACTTTAGAAATAATACACGCCGGTTATTTATTAAACAATAAGGTATACGTTGTCGCGATAGCTTACTTTAAAAATAGCCTGTAGAGTACGGCGCTGAAGGTCTGTGAAAACCAGGCGGGGTTTCTTGGGGGCGGGCTGTTGGTGCTCTGCCTGATTCGCCATCTCGTCTTTCCTCTTGCAAGCTGCAATACAACAAACGTATGTCTTATACTTATCATAAGGTGGCCGATGGATAAAGTATCTCGTCGCCGACTTGTCGTCTTTACTACCCGACTTAATACTCGTTAAACTTTAAGAGTCGCCGAGCGATCGCGCGAACAATTGACTAATGTCGTTAGCGTGACTCGAGGTGTCGATAATTATGAAGTTGTTTGGATAATAATATATAGTTGGACTTACTTCCTCGCTGTGGAATCTGTGCAGCTGTAAACAAAAAAAGAAAAGGCCAAAATTAGTAAACGAGCGCTTCCTTCGGGTGAAAGTCATTGACTTAATGCTTGTTTATTGAGTTACTTAATGTTGGTTATACAGTTACACATTAAGAAAATAACATGTACAGTCATGAAATAAGAATGTAATTGCATACACGATTCCCAACTTAAAGCTACGTTAGTTACATGTCACTAAGGGGTTACAAGGGTAGAAATTAACAGTGTGGTATGGTATGCTCGTGTCACTGGAAGATTTGCTAGTGTTTTTTGCGCACGTGAATGTTATTTGTCGGTGATATTAAATTGGAATGAACTCGCCATCCACTCTGCGCCCAAAGGTTGCGGACTTCTTTTTTGTCATGTCAAAATTGTTTCTCAAGTAATTTCGTGATGAATGTAAGACACGCGATCTTTATTGATTGTATAAGGCCAAAGATGCTGCGATTGCGACGAATTAATGCAATACGGTTTTTCGGGCTCTTTTTCCCTCGTTTTCTTACTTTTTTTTTTCCTCCAACATTTCTTTTCATTCCTCTTATTTCGTTAATTGAGTTATTATGCGAAGGCGCGGGTGCGGATTAAGTAATAATTTTAATGAAGACCTTCGATGGTATCTGATGTCACGTCATTCAGAATTTCTCGTTAAGTTGAAATGAGAGGAGAGACCTAATTTGCACATGTCGAATTGAAGAGCCATTAGTCTTATAGTCCGATGTGCTTTATACGATGCAGACCACCAATAGCGCAACGACTTGCCCGAGATGACACTTTAATTGGTCCAGATTGGTATTAACGCGGTCTCCTCTGACGGTTTGTTTAATAATATTTCTTGCTTCTTTAAATGCAAACGTTTGGATTGATTAAAATTTATTTGAAATTTCGTGAGCAGAAGATACCGCTTTTGAGATACTCCTCGATTGATGTACGATAAAGCGTATCATTAACATGCATCAGTAACGTGACTCAGCGATTATCAATTAGTACAGATTCTATGTTTTTGGAACAAGACGTCATCCTAACATGCGACAGGCAACACATTTAGTTATACGGATCATGTGCATTTTAAGCGGGCTGTAATATGTAGTGAATAAGGGTAGATTCAAATATCAATCTTCCAATAGAAGATAACGATTCCATTGAATCGCTACCTTGACGATTGAGGATATATTCAAAAGAGATCTTTCAAACGCTGTTTCAGGCCACTTTGAAAAGCTTTTCTTCTTTTCCTTTTATCCAGTAATTTTTAATTACTTTGGAATCAGATGGTGTCATGGTGACCCAAACGTGTTTTCAATGCACATTCAAGAAAGAGAAAAAAATTTCTTTTTTTTTTAATTTTGGCGTCAATAATAAAACAGAATTTCTTTAACCAACTAAAGAACGGTTAATTGTACAGTAGCTCTTACATTTAATATTAACATAACCATGATATTGTAACGTTAACCAATAACTTTAGTTAGGTTCAAAGTGAAGCGTACACAATTCTTCAAAGTGCACTGTCTCAACCTTATAATCGGGAATAAAGAGAACAAATTTAACGTGCGCGCTGCGTTACGAGAGATAAGAAATTGCGGTGGAGCTTTTAGGCGCGAAATTTAAAGTTACGTACGGTATGTACATGCGAGAAACGTATAGCCGGTGCGATAAACAACGAAAATATCGAACTAAAGGTGAACGATGGTTCGGCTTATTTCTGGAATAACATAAGAATCATTGCGCGCATTTCGATACGAAATTTCTTGCATGAAATATGCAGAGAAGGCTGCGTCACGTGTTCCCGATTGCTTCAGATATACATATAATAATATAATATACCTACAGTAATACGGTGCCCTATCCCTCCCTGCCCTCCCCCTCGCGCACCCTGAATCTACGAGTCGTGTTTCTGCAAAGACAAGTCGTTTCCAAGCATCGTATAATACGGCTTCGGATGGCATATACAGCATTAATCTTCGAATGTTATTTTACGTTCCTTATTGAGATTCGCAAGTGCGATTTCATTTTATTGGTCTGGGAGTTTTGAGATTAGATTCGGCTCAATAATTGACCTGGAAATCAGTTCCGAACGAAGGTGTGGGGAAAATTTGTCATTATCGTGTGCCAGTGTCGATTTGTTGCCTCTTTCTTAAATTAATCATCTTATCATCAGAGCATCTCTGACCTTATTTCGCGTACTGTTACGTACGTATTTAGTTCAGGGGGAGTGATGTGTGACAAGCTTTTCTTTTTTTTCTTACATCTCCATCACTTTTTTTTTTCTTTAAACAATAAACTGTGAAACAAACTTTATCGTTACAACATTAAAAGTGTTATTATTATGGTATACTAATCGCATAAATGTCACGTTGTTTGACGTTACTGCCGGATGTGACTTGTAACTGAAATTCAGCTCGATTATCGTGACGTTTCGCATTCGACTTGTTATGTTTCTTCAAAGTATTATTTGCACTGAGAAGAACGTCCTTTGCAGCGCACTTAAGTCTGGACTCGTATACTTTTTTTAACTGCCCCTTCCAAACAATCTATTGTATTAGGTTATAGTATTCATGATTTAATTTTCGACCCCATTATGCTGGGCTAAATAAGACATTCCTACCCTCCAACTGAAATGTTCCAGCGCCTAATTAATTATATATCAAAAGAGGCAAAGGCAATTAAAATTGACGATTCGTCCGGACAGTTGTTCTCAGTGCAAAAGGCAATATTGCGTAAACTCACATCGCAGTGCGTACGTGATAAGTCTGTATCAAAGGGGGCGGACGTAGAAAAACAATGTGGAGATTGTGACTTGTTACATCTGAAAGAACGGAATCCACACAAGAGCTGAATGGCCGGGACATTGATACGGGTTCGAAAAAGATTTGATCTGTTCAGTGTACGTTATATCGAGAGTGTCAATGAGTGTCTTCAATGAGGTAAACATTCATGCTTCATTATATACAGGGATTCATCTAGACTAGTAGGGGTGTCTAAAACTCAATCGTACAACTTTAAACAGGACTCTGATCAATAGCTACAATCCAAATTTCGTTACATACTGCCAGTATAGGTTTAGTTCGGCTTTAATCGTATACCGCTTATATAAATATATGTCAGTATATATATTTAATATATACTCGGAGCATTGTGTGTACGGAATTGCGGGTTTGCCGAGTCGGCGCAAGATGCTCACGTATTTACACGACTGTCATCAATCGTCAGCTTTATATCCGACAAATATCTCGCGACGACCTGGCCGTATTTGTCGAATATTCGGCGGTCTCCCCAGATATCGCTCGCTCGCGCGTCTTCGAGTCACGGGCGTCTCGATTGGATGCGCGGCTCGCAAAAATGACATGACTTGCGCGCAAATTTCGACCGTTGTTGCGTGCTCTAATTAGATGAGCCCCCGGAATTGGCGGTAAACTTGCGGGAGGCGGGGCCGTAAAGGGGGTGGCGGCGAACTTAGGTTAAGTAACTACAAAGGCTCCGAAAATTAATTGCTTCGACTACGCTTGACCGCCTCAATGTAAACGTAACCCCGAGCGCGTGTTTACGCCGCGAACTTCATTAGCCGCGGCTTATTAGGTCCGACCGATGGGGGGCACTAAACGGAAATACCCCGGCGAATCCGTACGAAAGCAAATTCGGCTACGATTATGGCCACGAGTTTTGATGCAAGGAAAAATTCTAGATTTGACAAGGAGCACGGTCAGGACGCTAACTACAAATTTGACATTGGCGACTAGCTAAGTTCCTAGCCAGTATAAGGGTTCAGAGTCAATTCTTGGCTTGCTTCCGGTAACCTTTAAATATGGATTAAGGTGAAACATCAGTCGTTTATTACTAGATTAGTGCATTTTTAATTATTTCCACAGAATAATTTAATTATTATAATTTCTTGATGATAAGCAATTTGTTCACAATGGGAGATATTGATTTAGTGGGAAATATTCACTTTTATGGTGTGTAACTACTTAACTTTTGGAAGTCGTTTTCCAAGTGGAAAAAAAACGATTTCCAAAAGTTGAGCTGTATTACATGATAAAAATGCTGTTTTCAAGGTGATGTTTTTCCCAAGTTAAAAGAATCGTTTATCATTTCAAAAACACCCTAACTCCGTGACTATAGCACTGCGATTTCACCTTAAGGTTGGAAAGAAGTTGATTCTCTAGACATCTGGGATGGATTCTGAAACCAGCTGGGAACCCATTTAACCGGATGTCAAATTTATAACCAGCATCCTACCTAAACTTTTATCTATGCTAACTTTTGATCAATTTATGGCTAATTAGTATTCAAAAATCGTCTAGGCGTCTGGTTCAAGATCTTCTAACCAGTCAGGAATTTAACCAAGGTCAATTTAGTGCACACGATACCGGATAATTTCCCAAATCCAAATTCTCATCCAGAATTCCAACTGGACTTATTTCCCAGGAATGCGCGTGACAAGTCATATGATTCTGTGCGAGATGACGCGAAGATGCGGGCAAGACCTCGCGGGTTTTTTTTTTGACATCGGCTTCGAATCGCGTATATCTGTTGTATCGCTGATTTAGCCTTCCTAATATGTTGGCCATGCAACTACTACAGCCCGGTGGCGTTTTATTGAGAAATTATCTCTCCTCGAAAACAATCGATCATTGAGTCTGCATCCCCCCTCTTTTTGCTTCAATCTCTCACCAAGGTTAAGTCCGCACATCAACAACCACTTCGAGTCTCATCAACCTCTTTTTTTTTTCCTCACGGCGCTTCCGCTCGACTACGTTTCCGTTTCTCTTATCGCTTTTTATCGCTACTAAACCGGAAGTTGCATTGTACCAATAGCAATGATGATACCAATGGAGGTTAAATCTGGATCACGCGTAACTAAGGATGCCATGCGAGGGAACAGTCCGGCGGCCGAACTCTTCCCTCGCCATTGCCACTTGTACAAACATAAAACTGTTTCGTAAAGTATTAAAAAAAGGGGGAAAAATATGAGAAATAAAAAAAGGATGTCAGTAAAGTGGTACGACAGTTAAGATTAAGTAGACCTTGCCCAATTGTCGGGATCAAACGAGAGTAAGGTTCTCCTCCGTCGTAACGGCGGTTTCGAATTTAGAGTGTGACTACTTGGCAGTGAAACGAACCGGAGTAAGTGCGTTAGCAATTCTACTTGCGCGGGCTTTTATTGCGAATCGCTTGTAGCGCTAGTTAAAGGCAATCCTAATCAGATTAAAACAGTTGAAGCTTTTCGAATGTGAGACCGGGGGGGAGACAAAGATGGTCATCGCCCTTGAATTGTGTAACGCAACTTTCCTCTTAATCGTCGTTCGGTTCGGTGACTGGTGACAAAGGTCGGACGCGCCGGTGTCTTAAATTGCTGAATTTAAGACAGGGCGCGCGTGTGTTCGGGGACGGGGGAGGGAGGGGGTGGGGAAAATAAAATTTGTACGGGGTCACGGTAACAGCGCCAAATCGTGATCCGCGCGAACGGTCCCTAAAACCGTGGGTGTATCAATTTGATTGCTTTTGCCTTCGACTGTGTCAAATCGATCGATAATTTATTTTACTTCGCCTTTGTATGTATAATCTTGGAAAATATGAGCGAGCGAACCCGAGCAGCTTCTCAATAAAATGCCTCCGTATATACGTGTTACAAATTGTTAGCGCTTAAACATCGTTTTCCTTGTGTTGTTTTTGTGGGGGCTAGATTTTCTTGTTCGTCGTTGAGCGTACGTTCAAAAAGCAACAGCAATATATGGTATGTTCGTGTTCATATGCAGTGGCGTTTGTATGCATGATAGGGAAAATATATATAACGTATATATCATAAATGTACAATGAGCGTGCAGAGAGATAATTATTTTCTTTTTTTTATTTTCGCCGTTAGTACTTGGTTCTTTCTCTTTTTATTTTTTTTTTTCGTTTACTTTTCGATACATATTTACCATCGGTTAAAAGAATTGACGTACGAATTTGACTTTGCATTGACTGCGATCGTCAACGTATAATTAATGCTCTCGCTTTCTAATTGGACTCGCGTTTAATTTCGCAAACCGCGAGCAGCGTGAAATAAAAATAAAAAAAAAAAAAAAGGAAAGGTTGCAATTGCGATCGCGTCAATCGTTTCGACAAAGCCATTACGATTACGAAGCCGCGGGGTCGATATCTCGAATCATGAACAATCCACTGTCAGTGACTATAGGTGCATTAATAAGAATAAAACATCTCAATGTTAAATGGTCGGCCAGAAAACTAGGACTCGCACGTCCCACTTTTAACTTGCGGCAATTTACCGTTCCAGCAATTATCAATAAGGCATGCAATGGCATATGAATGTTTTAATACGGTATTCAACGCAGCCAGTTTTAAGCTTCAGAAGCACAAATAAAGGACATCAACGAAAACGTTCGATCTACTTTGAACTAGCGGCGACGTCGCATTGTGCACGGCCCGACCGAGTACTATTTCGACTCTTCCAGCTGCGCGCTTATCTCCTTCCCGTCAAAACTTTTCCTTTCAAAAATCAACGGCTCGAGCTCGGAATAGCGCCGCGCGGCCAAGAGTTCCTTGGCTTCGCAAGCTTTCCAAGAGAGATGCACGCGTTGCAAAATCGCCGATAGACCGTTGCCATTGCCATTGCCACTGTGCTGAATTCCGTGAATTCCTTCCTCTCTCGCTCTCTCTCTCTCTCCCTCCCTTTCTCGCCCTCTCTCGCACCCTTTCTCTTGCGGAGACAAACATTACACTAGCAAAGGTCTGACGGTGTTGCCCATTGCCAGAGTTTCGCCAGAGTTTCGCCAGTTTTGCCAGAGTATTGTCGAGGTTTTGCCGTTAATTATAGTTAAATCAAGTCATTTATACTTTCTTGGATGAAAGATTTAGTTGGGATAATGAAGACGTACTTGTAGTGTTACTTTGTATAATTTTATAGAATAATGTATTAAAGTCAAGGAATAATTGCAAAAAAAAAAAGACTGAATATGTCAGAATTAGGCTTGTTATTTATTTGTCAGTTTAAATTTAACAGTTGCAAAATATAAAATATACTTTTTCATTTCCATAAAGTAATCACCAGATGCTGTATCTTTTATTTAACAAAAGAAACTAATATAAAGAAAATCTAATTCAATCATATCATATATACAGGGATGATATTGAAATGAGTTTTTAGTAATTAAAAACAATCCCTTTAACTTCATAATATCCCACTAAACGTAACGTTTATTCTTCACTTTTTACTAATCTACATGAACTTGAACTCGCGTTATTTACGAAAATATAAATGCCTTCTTTATCTCGACAATTATTCTTTTATCAATTCATTCATTGACATGTAAGACCCAGAAGGGATCCCGCGAATCTGGCACCACCGGTCCGAGAACCGCGAGCAAAATGGGTAGGCGGAAGGTGGCGGTGCCCGACCGATTTCCCGCAAGTTTTTGACGCGCGCATACAATTGATTCTGGCGGCGAGCGGCGGGTCGTCCGCAGCGCCGTGCACACCCAATGGGAATGTCCCGCGATCGAGGCCTGCGATCGCGCGACATTGCCGATTTTCGTGCACGAGCGAGCCGACTGCCCCATCCTTGGTGTCGTCTGCGTCGTGCGGCGTACGCCCGCACCACGCGACTCTGCGTTCCATTTGAAAACTCGTTTATACCTTGCGGGGAATCGGACGGTCGTTTGCGAACCAAAATCCTCTGACAAAATAGCGTCTCGTCATGCAAGCAGCGGTTCGTACCAAACAAAAAAACAAACAAACGGAGAGGAAAAAAAAGGAGAGATAAAAAGAAAAATGGCTGCGCGCTTTGCTGGAAAATGGTCGCACTAAAAATGCAGACGTTACAGCGGGTTTGTTTATTGATTGATCGTGATCGCCGACTCGTGATTGAAGGGGGCTCGACCGATCACGAAGCTCACATTTTATTCCTCTCGCACGAAGGCTTAGTTTTATTTGTATATCAATTTACATTTTTAGATAGTAATTAATATGACGTAATAATAATACTTTGGTAATTATTAACATTGTAATAAGAAGAAGAAAAAGAATTAGGTGTATGAAATAAAACTCGATATTAGTGCCTTTTGGTGATAGCAGTAATACTAAAGATGATAGTAAAAAAGTAGTATGTACACGGAGAAAAAAGATTGATAAAAATTACTGACATTGCTGGTAAACTGGCCTTGTATTGGAAAAAGTGGAAGAATTACTATCCTAAGTTAGTAAAAAGTATCAACTTTCTAAGAATAATTGTGAACAAATTGGTACTTTTTGCTATCTTAAGATAGTAATTTCTCAAATTTTGCAAATATATAACCAGTTTACTAAAAATGTCTGTAATCTTTAATAATCTTTTCTTTCCGTCTATCAATAAATTCTTATACACTGGAACAATTATTATAGTTTATTTCTTAAACGAACCTTATTTATACAAGGATTTCCATTGTTTTATAAATATTCTATTATTATATTGTGTATAAAATTAAAGTTAAAGCCAACAGTTTCGACGCGACATTGATTTCAATTGTCAAAAAAAGGAAGTTTACAACGGAATCACTGGTAAAGTTTGTTAACGTTTACAGGAACTTATTACAGGACTCGTTTCGCGCTTGCAGCCGTACCGCGAGAGAGAATGATAATTCCTGTTAACGACGTTTTTAAATATCGCCAATTACCGTCGCTTTGCCCACTTCGGCCGGCAATTAAATCGATCAATCAATCAACCAATCAATCAATCCAATCCACAATTATGTTGTAGCAAAAATAAAGAAGCGCTTTGGAAAGGGTCCGAATCGTATCGGTTCGTGCAAGCGCACGAGAAATATTGACATTCGAGCCGTACTTTGATCGTTTACTCCTCTGAGGTTGCATCGTGCGAAAAGGTTCGACGCGCTCGAGGAGTCGAAAAATTGCCCGTCGCGGCGACGCGCGGCAAAACGCGAACAAGGATAAAGCACCGAAAATACCAAGGCACCTTAAATTTCCTTATCTCTCTTGGCAAGGAACGATTCAGTGTCAAGCGGCACGCTTACCATAATCGATTTTATGCTAATGTCCCGGTCGGACTTGAAAAAAAAAAACTTACGCCGAGCAAAATATGCGGGATTAAGGGAGCGAGGTTTTTCCCGCGCAAAAATGCAACATCAGATTCGTGACGCTTGATCCGCGCGAACAAAGAGCCGCTGATCACTTGATCGGAACTTTTCTAAGTGCAATATAACATTTGGATTCTTTGGCCGGACGATTGGTGCACGAACAGTACCCTAACTCAGTCGTTAACACCCGCGGTGGCAATTAAATCCACACGCAGAAAAATAAAGAGTTAATTTTACCATAAAAAATTGGATTCCAACCCCAGAAGACAATTTATGTACATTTTTGTAATAGTATATGAAATAAATGTTAAAATAAAGTACTTTTTCCTATAAATTTATTGGAATTTTTACTGATTTATTGGAACAAATGCTTTATTATAGTACTTCCTTCATAATTTATCATAAGAATGTTCATAAATTGTCTTCTGGGGTTGGAATCCAATTTTTTATGGGAACATTAACTGTTTTATTTTTCTGCGTGCAAACCCGTCGTACCCGCCAATTTGGAAATCCAACCAACTGACGTCATTGGTGTCCCTGCGCGTCCCAACTTTCACGTATCCGACGGAATTGCGCTCTCAAACTTGACCCCGTCGAAAATTCGCGCGATAAACGATCATTCCATGTTAATTCTACCGGATTTCCACCGATAAACACGGAATTCGGTCTGAACCGCGTTCATTGCACCGGCACGGTTGGGAAGAGGTGAAAATTTTCTACGATCATCCAAATTGGGGAAATGCTCTATCCTTTATTTGCGCGAAAAATTGACAAGGATAGAACAATTACTCCTTCCCCCGGATGTTCCTAGCGTAATGAAACGGTATGACCTCGAGACCGTGTTGAAAATTCCATGGATTTATCTCATTAGCGCAGCGGCTGCTCGAGCGTTATTGAGGCGAGCCCTTCGGTATTGACCGATCGTATGAATCCGCAATATTAATAAGGACGTGCACCAAGTGTACGGCGCGAATCGGGCGTGGGGTGAAAATAATAACAATATAATTATAGCAGTAACAATTGTAATGAGAGTGAAATAGGGAGGGGGGGGGGATAAAAAAAAACAAGTAGGTAATATAGAGGAGAGCGAGATGCAGCAGCCCGAAACCAGAATACAAATCTATACAAAAGCTGTAACAGATGGCCATTAATGAAGCTTTCTTTTAAATATATAAATATATATATATATATATATATATATATATATGCATATACATACATA
>JABFPN010005739.1:0-12612 GCA_022817305.1 Leptoteleia sp. ZL-2020
ATGAATCTCCCAGAGTAGTATAAATAAAATGTACCAACATTTGACACATGACAGTTTACCTAACCTAACCTAATTTAAGGCAGCGTTTCTATCAGACGCGCATTCAGTGGAATTTTTTTTTCCTCATGCATATATAGGGAATTCATGTATTAAATATTTTGTTTTATTACTATATTTAAATAAGTATGGTTGAATCACCCATACTTTAAAATATAAATTAAATAAATTATCAAGTTGTTGTAATAAAACATTTATTACCCTACAAGTATGGCTGGATTTTCCATACAATTTTTTTCAGTGCATGTAAGGAAATTAGTCAATGTATATTTGGCTAGAATATTATATCAATTATTGCCATATATCGACCATGTATGGCCATATATATATATCGATATATGGCCATATAAAGAATAAGGATAAACATATATGTTCATATATGGATTAAATATGAACATATATGTTCATATATGGATTAAATATGAACATATATGTCCATATATGGATTAACGATGAACATATATGTTCATATATGGATTAAATATGAACATATATGTCCATATGTGGATTAAATATGAACATATATGTACATATATGGATCGATGAAAACATATATGTCCATATATGGATATTTTATTTTCTTATATGGAATTGTTAAAGCATATGTGGACCATATATATTTCATTATTATTAGGGTAATCATGTGACATTTATCATAACTTATAAGTTTACGAATAGTTTGGATCATCTTGATTAGAATTTATCAGTTAAAATTAATAAAATTTCTATAATACTGAGGAAGAGATTAATGAAAATTACTAAAATTGTCAGTGAAATGGTCGATTAATTGAAAAAAAGTAAAAAAAAAAAAATTACTATTTCAAGTTAGCAAAAAGTATCAGCACGAACTATCAATTTTCTCACCCGTCCTTCGATTAATTACACAATTATTTTCTCGAAATCCAAGAACATTATTTGAACTCAAACGCCGGTTATTATCGCCAGAAAAGGGCAATTAAAATCAGGTCAGTCGCTTCAACCGGCGCGCATCTTTCTCGGCGCGCGCAACCATCGCGCTTTCATAATTATCATTCGTCCGATCCCATGATCCGTCTCTTAACTGTAAACTGTCTCATTCTACAAACGAAATCAGAGAAAGTCTGTTTCTCTTTTATCGCGCGCCTAATCGTCAGCACGATCGCCAACAAAAGGTTCCGCCAATCCGCGGCGACGATTCAACATTTCCATACAATCGAATCTCGGCCCGGCACTCGGCGCGCTGACTCCCCGGCAAGTCCCGACGGCGGAATCTCGCCGGCCGACAAATTGAGCGGACAAATTTGGCGGCGCGCAAATTTCAACGCGCCACTCACCGGGGGCGGTTAACGCGACTGCGCCGACTATTTAACGGCCGGCGTAACGCGATTGGAGGAGATATTGATTTAAGAGCGTAAACAAGTTGGGGCCTCGCCATTCACACTTGGACGTTTACTCGAATCAACGTTGGAACGCTAAGGACAGTGACCCACCATTTACGACGAGACTTCGAGAGATGATAAAAAAAAAAAAGGAAAAGGAGCGGGAGAGGGGAAAGGAGGAAGAGATGAAACGAAAGGAGGTAGATGGGGGAGAGAGAGAGAGAGAGAGAGAGAGAGAGAGAGAGAGAGAGAGAGAGTGAGAGAAAAAGGAGGCAAACCACCGTACACTAATGAATCGTAAAAGCTTATATACCGGGAAAAAAGGAAATATTACACGGAGAGGAGAGATTAATAAAAATTACTGACATTGCTAGTAAACTGGTCGTATACTTGCAGAATTTGAGGAATTATTTATCTTAAGTTAGGAATTTTGTCGATTTGTTGACAATTATTATTTGAAAGCTGACAATATAAATCAAAATGATGAAAGTTTTTACTGATTTAGGATAGTAAATTTTCAATTTTTGCTAGTTTCGGACCAGTTTATTAGCAATGTCGCGGCAGGTTCCAGTTTGAATGAATTTTTTATATTAAAAAAGGTAAACAATTTTATTTATATATAAATGCATCCTTTTTCAATTTAAAAAAAGTATTCACTTTGGGAGATAAATGAGTTTATCTAGCAATGTTTAATTAATTTAAAAATTGCTGATTCAATCGTACAATTATCTTATAGGGACTCAACATAACCTCTATATGTTAACGAAAACTACTTCAATTTCACTGTTATGATGATTATATAAATTGGTATGGCTGATTCAGTCATAACTCTATATAATTCAATTAATTCGCTAGGTTGCTTCTCATAAAATCTACTGATTTAAATTTATTTAGTTACGATAATTATATTTTCCACTCGTGTCAATAACAGCCAAATAATATATCTAATTTAAATAAAAATTTAGGGTAATTATGTTTTAAATTTTTTTTTATTTTTTGTTTTTTTTTATTTTTTTTTAATATTATTATATATATTATATGTATTAAAAAATAATTAAAAAAATTACTATTTTTCATACCATTTAAGTGCATTCAAGAGAAGTAATCGTTTCCGCTATAAATAATGGTGAAATTCATAAATTGTTTAGTAAATTTTAATACAAATGTACTCACAATTACTCTTACGATTATTATTTTTACCATTTTCAATAGTAAAATTCTGTCACTCTTCTTAAATTATTTTTAAATTAATATAAATGATTTTAAATTTGACTATTACTTTTTTCTCGGTGTAAGCAATAAATTGACATAATTTAAAGAAAAAAAAAGAAAAGAAAAAAAAACGTCGATTCGAGTTTACCACCGTTTGCGGCGAGCGGGACTTTTCTTCGGGGACAAAATTTGTCTTGCACATCGAAACGATTGATGGATGTCGTTCGGGATTTTTCTCGTTGTCCGAAATATTGCGTTTGAGTTTGTCCGTAGAGAAAATTTTCGTTTTTCACTCTCGACAGATTCTTATCTGGAGTAGCGTTCGGTCGGAGATAAAAGTGTTCGGGGGGAAACGAGAGGGAAAAGGGAAACCAAAATGCCGGCCCTTCGCTGCTTTCGAGGGCGCGGGTGGGGCGAGGGGGAGGAAAGGGGACGAGAGAAATTTGAGTTAGGGTCAGTTTCAGGCTCGTTTTGTGTCGGCGGATGCTGTACACTGAGAAAGAAGAAATATCATAAATTACTATTTTTTATACCAGTTTAAGGATGTACCGGAAAAGTAAATGTTTTTCCTACAAATAATAGTAAAATTGAATAATTGTGTAATAGTTCCCTATTAGCATATAAAATTATTTAATATTATATAATATTCTATGGATATTTCTAGAATATTAAAATGATATTAAAATAATATTCTAGGTAAGTATTACGAATGTTAAATGTCCGCTTGAAATAATATTTTTGGAATATTACTTTAATCTTCGTAGAATATTATTTTAATACTCGTGGAATATCAATTTAATGTTCGTAGAATGATATTTATCGTAGATTCGTAGGAAAATATTTGTATCACAGTGTTTTTGATACTGAAGAATTGTTAATTTATGATTATGACAAACTTGTACCTTTTTTATTATACGAACATTAAAATAATATTCCAAGAACATTATAGTAATATTCTAGGGACATTAAAATAATATTTTTGGAATATCATTTCAAACGGACATTTAACATTCGTAATACTTACCTAGAATATTATGCAATATTCCATGAATATTATTTTAATATCATTTTAATATTAAAATAATATTCCTGGAATATTATATAGTATTAAAATAATATTAGAATAATATTCCTGGAATATTATATAATATTAAAATAATATTAAAATAATATTTCTGGAATATAATATAATATTAAAATAATATTCATAGGATATTCTACAAATATCATCTCCTAATAGGGTCATTAATACAAAAATATTAAATATTGATTTTGTGATTATTATTTTTACTATTATTTATAGGCAAATATTTCACTATTCAGAAATATCCCTAAATTGATATGAATTATTTTCAATTATACTATAATTTCTTTCTCAGTGTAGCTTTGCTCGAAAATTGTACGCCCAATGAGGGTATCGTATATTTATTTTATTTCAACTTAGTTTTTTTTTCCTTTTTCTTTTACTTTAAGTAGAGAACTTTCAGGTCATTTTGTCTCGCTGTTATTTGTATATAGATACCAATGTGTTCGTTGGCTTTATCATATTAACGAGATAACTTGATTTGATGAGCAAAAAAAATGTTCGTTTTCCTCATCTCTGGTATTCCCAAATGACGCCCTCGTGCTTTCCTTGCCAAGAAATCGATTTGTATAGTGCTCGTGACAATTGTTACGACAAAGATAAAAGGTTGGAATTGGATATTTCGGTTATTCATCGCAGTAGACGCTTTTAATTAATTATGTCACTTTTTCTTTATTAATTAATTAAAATATAATGAAAAGAAAAAGTGGGTTCGTCAATTATCATTTGTGGCATTAAATTGAGAATATATTATAGCAATGAATGTTTATTTGAGGAAAAGTGACAGTTCATACAATTGTAATTATAATACCATTGTAATAATAATTTTATATTAGAAGTAATACAAATTTCAAATGAAATATTCAGTTTATAACTTTTAATATTACATTCCAATGTGTATATATAAATAAATTAACACGTATAATATATTTAATACAAACAAAATCTTAAATTTACATCCGAGAAAAATGTGTAATTCAAGAAATTAGTTCAATCCCACGCGATCTGCATTCTATTTAAACTTTCCAAAACTGTATCAAAAACATTAAAATATTATCTTTCGAATATTATATAAAGTAGGTGTATTACATTCGTATCACATTTAAAATGATATTACAAATTGTATATAATTTATAACTGAATTTGCAGGGTATTCTGGTAAAAATGAAACATATATGGTCCACATATATGGTTCATATATGTTTTAACAATTTCTTATAAGGAATATAGGGCCATATATGATCCTATATGTGGTTTATATATGTGGTAATATTGATTTCCATATAAAGAAATTATTTAATGCATATATGGCTAGAATATCATATCAATTATTGCCATATACCGACCATATATAGCCATATATATCGATATATGGCCATATATGGATTAAAGATAAACATATATATTCATATATGGATTAAGGATGAACATATATGTCCATATATGGATTAAGGATAAACATATATGTTCATATATGGATTAAGGATGAACATATATGTCCATATATGGATTAAGAATGAACATATATGCCCATATATGGATTAAGGATGAACATATATGTCCATGTATGGATTAAGGATGAACATATATGTTCATATATGGATTAAGGATAAATATATATGTCCATATATGGATTAAGGATGAACATATATGTCCATATATGGATTAAGGATAAATATATATGTCCATATATGGATTTTTTATTTTCTAATATATACGACCATATATGGGCCATATATGTTACATTTTTACTAGTACAATTTTATGTTCATTTTAAATCTTATTTATAATTGCGCATATTTAAACAAATTAAATTACTTTTTCCTGCATATTGTCATATATGGACCAAGGGAAAACATATACGGTCCATATATGAATGTTTTATTTCCTTGTATGAAAATTTCAAAACTTATATGGTCTATAGATGGATCCAGGAAAAACGTGTCTATATATGAATTGTGAAAACATATATCGTCTATATATGGACCATATATAGACCATATATAGACCATATATGTTTCATGTTTATTAGGGTATGATTATTAATAAATAGTACGATAAAAGGAAATAAGAGAAAAGTACGTTTCAGGCCAAGTTGCATGAAAAAATAATAAACTATTAATGAATAATGCAGATGATTGTAATTTCGTGTTTATACGTATTTAGTTCATTTAACGGTATTGCCGGCTGAAAAAGTAGAGGCCGACGAATTCGGATAAAAAAATCATATAGTAAGGGTCATTATTCCGATGTTAAGAACCTCAACGGGCATAGAATTTCCGTTGGGTTTTGGCATCGGTAGGTCCCGCATGACTCGCACACGCACACATATACTCACGCACATACACGCACATACACGCACATACACGCACACGTACATCAGAGAAATAACAGTAGAGAAGTCTTGTACATGATTGAATAAACTTGACAGTTTGTCGGCGAAGCCATAGAGTCAAGTTGAAAGTCGTTTCCATGTTTCACGATTCTCTTGCACGCGAGGCCGCAAAAACTGTGACATAAAAGAATTTGACTGCGGCATAAATAAGCGGAAATAGGTGTAAATAAAGGTGGGGAGGGGAGGATACATTTAAAGCGCCGGCAATTAATGAATTGTTCGTACTTAATATGCAATAAAACGCGAAGCGCGTGCGGGCTGTTAATTATTCCGCTTGTATTAAATATTGATAATTATTACAATTATACTGCGAGAAAAATAGTACACTGAGAAAAAAGATATATCACAAATTACTATTTTTTCTATCAATTTGAGGATATATTGGAAAAGTAATTATTTCTACCGTTAATAATAGTAAAATTTAAAAGTCATGCAGTAAATATTAGTAGAAAAGTAGTACAAATTGCTTTGATAATTATCATTTTTACTATTTTTGATAGTAAAATTTTTCACTCTTCAGAGATATTCTCAAGTGGATATAAATTGTTTTCAATTTCAATTTCATATTTTGTAATAGAAATTTTTTCGTTTACCATTCCCTAATAGCAAGAAATATTCCAGTATATTCCAAAAATATTTGTCTGAAATATTTCTGTGTCCACTCTAGAAATATTTGTGGTACATTTCTGGAATATTAAACAACATGAATTACCCAAAAGTACACCAGAAATATTCTTGGAGCCGGAATTTTCTTAATAGCAAAGAATATTTTTGGTGAATTCTGAAATTTTACCAAATATATCAAGGAAATATTCTAATGTCCGGCTCCAGGAATATTTCTGGTGTATTCTTTGGTGATTCATGTTTTTTTTAATATTCCAGAAACGTATCATAGATATTTATGGAATCTAAATATTTTTAACAAATATTTTTGGATTATTTTGGAATATTTCATGCTATTAGGGTTAGATTATTTCTTTGGTATATTCAGAATATTTTCAGAATGAAAAAAAAATCAGTAAAAATTTCTGTTTTTAAAAGCAAAGAAACTAGTTTTAAATGTTATATTTATAAATAAAACAGAAATTTATCTTATTAAAAAATATTAATTTTTACTGAAAGATGGATATACATCTGAAACACAGTTAAAAACAGTAATTTTTTCTGCCATATTTTTCTCAGTGTACATTTATACCCTTATTTTTAATAATAAAAGTATTTTTTTTGCTTCTTATTTGTAATAATAAAATTTAATTTTTTTTTATCAGAAACTTCAGTAAGTGGAGTATTGAATAAGAAAGAATTAAAATTTGGATTTATTTATTTCACTACATTATTTGATGGGAACATTAAATAAGAAGAAATAAATAAAAGAACAATGAATGAGAAGTAAAAAAGGAAGAAAAAAATTAAATCACATAATGCGACTTAATTTTCTTAATCAATGAAGATATTAGCAGAAGGGAGTACATGATTACGTCTTTTATTCGTTATTTGATCCCTCCATTGCATTCAGAGAAATAAAGATAGAATATAATAGCGAGTGAATTAATTTATGATACATGGGAAATGCAATAAAAAAATAATGAAACAAACTTTCAAAGCGGCGATAAATTATTTTATCTTTCATGAAAATTGAAGCATAGTTGGCTTTTTTATGTCTGCAATTTAGACGTTGACGTAACGATTCGTTGCATCTCACACAAATTGATTAAAAACGCCGCAAACTACGCTTAATTTTAATTAGAATTATATGAAAACAAATTATGCTTTTGCAAATTCAACTTGTGGCATTAAACATTAATTATCACTTACTACTTGTTATATCCTCGCTAACAATTTTATTGCTTATCCATTTCGCGTTATTTTATTGTAATAATAGCAACAATTAAAATTTGTGCAATAAAGAAAAGGATATAAAAAATTTATATGAGCCTACACCGAGTAGTATGGGAATTTTAACGAATAAAACGGCAAAAGTTTCGCATTAAAAATTATTGCTGTCGTAAAATGTTGATAAAATAAAAGTGAAAAATATATGGTCCATACATGTTTTAACAATTTTATATAGGGGAATAAAGAAATTTATATATGGACAAAAATTATGTTTATCTTTAATCCATATATGGTACATATTTGTTTTGACCATTTCATATAAGGAAATAAAAAAGTCATATATGGACATATATTTTTATCCTTAATTGATATATGGTCCATATATTTTTTAACAATTTCATATAGGGGAATAAATTAATTTATATATGGACAAAAATTATGTTTATCCTTAATTCATATATGGTACACATTTGTTTTATCAATTTCATGTAAGAAAATAAAAAATTCATATATGGACATATATGGCCATATATGGATAAGCATGGTCGATATATGGCAAGGATTGATTCTAGCCATATATGCATTTAATAAATTCTTTATATGGAAATCAATTATTGCCATATGTCAACCATATGTCGACTATATATGGCCATATATGAATTTTTTATTTCCTTATATAAAATTGTTAAAACATGTATGGATCACATATGGCCATATATGAATTTTTTATTTCTTTATATAAAATTTTTAAAACATGTATGGACCATATATGGGCCATATATGTTACATTTTTACCAGTGCAATTATGTATTTATTTCAAATCTTATTTATAATTGCACATCTTTAAACAAATTAAATTACTTTTTCCTGAAAATGTACATTATTTTCTGGGTAAATATGAAAAAAAGAAAAAAAAGGAACAAAGTTAAATGCAAAGTTTGTTCCTCGAACGACTTTGGATATGACAGTGTTCCGGACGATTTTCGATCGATTTCGTGGCCATAAACGACCGTCGAGCCGCAGAAAAAGTTGTTAATGAATGTAAAGGAATTAAACTTTTATCTTAATATAGAAATGTACACCATGTGGCGGAGTTGTTTTTGCATTCCAATAAGTGCCTGTCATATACCGTTGCCTTGTCTTGGCGAAGGTCTTTCCAGAATGTACAACTTACCGGCAAAAGTACCAATTTATAACTACAATCGGAAAGTCTTCGGAAAGAGTGGAATAAAAAAAAAAAAACTCGCTATTTGTACAGCGCGGATTAATTTTAACGGCCGAAATGATTTATCGCGCTGTTCCAGATTATTGTTGCATTTTAATTTACGATTGCGCAAAAACAATTATTGTTAGTCAAAACTGAAATGCAAATGTTTTTCATTGCTTAGAAAAAAGTACTCCTTTTGACTGTGTTTCAGATGTATATACGTCTTTCAGTAAAAATTGCAGCGTTTTAAAAGGAAAAATTTCTGTTTTATTTATAAATGTAACATTTAAAATTAGTTTCGTGTTAGTTTTGTTAGTTTCGTTAGTTTCGAATATTTAATTACAGTTTTTGAAAAGGAAAATTTTATATTTTTTTTTAAATATAACATTTAAAATTAGTTTCGTTAGTTTCGTTAGTTTTGTTAGTTTTGTTAGTTCTGTTAGTTTCGTTAGTTTCGTTAGTTTCGTGTTAGTTTCGTTAGTTTCGAATATTTAGTTACAGTTTTTTAAAAGGAAAAATTTATATTTTTTTTAAATATGACATTTAAAATTAGTTTTGTTAGTTTTGTTAGTTTCGTTAGTTTTGTTAGTTTTGTTAGTTTTGTTAGTTTCGAATATTTAATTACAGTTTTTTAAAAGGAAAAATTTATATTTTTTTTAAATATGACATTTAAAATTAGTTTTGTTAGTTTCGTTAGTTTTGTTAGTTTCGTTAGTTTCGTTCGTTTCGTTCGTTTCGTTAGTTTGGATTACTTAGTTACAGATTTTTAAAAGCAAAAATTCCTGTTTCATTTATAAATATAACTTTTACCTAGTTTCTTTGCTTTTAAAAGCAATAATTTTTTCTGAAAGATGAATATACATCTGAAACACAGTTAAAAACAGTAATTTTTTACTGCCATATATTTCTCAGTACATGGTACACTAAGGCAAATTGTTCGGAAAAATTGCCTTATGCTGAGAACAAAAAATAGTAATATTCACCACTTATACATTGTTAAATTTCATAATAAATTTAAATTTTCAATTCTAGTTACCTAATTTTTGATTTAAATTATGCAGAATTTCTTTTTTCTCAGCGAAAAGTTTTTTTATTTGTCTGGTATATGTGTATTTTTTATAACTTTACATAAAAAAATTTGCTAAACAATATATTCTGTTGAAATGACAAAATAATTTTGTCGAGCAAAAAAATAATTAGTACATTTAACAAAACTGTTCTTCACGTGTGCAGGAAATGGTCTGCTTAGTTTATCTCATATGGTGAAGTAATCTTAGCATTCCTTTCTCCTAAAATAATAGGAAAATCTGTATGAGTCAGCTCGATAAGATTCGTTTGCTGTAAACTATAGTAATTTTTCCAAAGAATTTTGCTTAGTGTACATAAAATCCATGTACTGTCATATGTGTGTGCATATATATATATATATATATATAAAAGTGTGTGCTTGAGTATATGTGTAATATGGATATCTTTTTTCTTATTTTAGAATAAACTAGGCTAACTAATGTGAACGTACTTTAATCTACATCCAAAGATAAGACGAAACTATGGAAGACGCATCGCTGGACGACTCATCGAAATTGTTTTATGATGTTATAGGAAACGACATAAGAGATTTGTGGGATGCAGATGGCAGCTTCGTGGAATCAATGGTAAGTCTTACACTTTGTTCTGACAGATTAGCAATATCATAAAGTATAATTTTTGACACCGATTAAATGGTGTGACAGAGTAACATTTCAAAATTTCATTGTAGCTTTCTAAATGAAAATGATTGAAAATTCCTTGCATGATGATTATTTTCAGTATCTTAATAACAATAATTTTCACACCCTGGATATTAAACATATTAAGATTAATTGGTTCCCATAAAGTAATTAATGAAACCATCCTGCTGAAAAAAATTAACATTTTTTTTCAAATGATTTGCTAGAGTGATCTCATTAAATTTAATATTTTAATGTAATATTGTTATGAATCATAGATACACCAAGACAAGGTGTGTGTATAAATGCAAAATGTATATTTTGCAATATAGATTAGAAAGCTTGAAAAAATTTCATTTCTCAAGCTTCAAGATTCATGTATCCATGAATAAAAATGACATTTCTGTTTATAATATGTTATTATATAGCAATATATGTATATATATATACATCTCATAAAAAGTATATTGCACTACATTCTTTAAATGTTCAACGAATAAAAAAGGCTTTTTTATATCAGAAAAAAATTGTAAACAAAGTGTGAAATGTTTAATAAAAAAATTTTTATTATTTTTAATTTTAAATAAGAAGCACATAAAATATATGGATAGAATGTTGCTTTTTGTTGACTTTTAACAGTAAGGCTATTGAAACAACATTGACATTAATTTTCGGACGAGTGTCTTGAAATCGTGCATTCCATATATCAATGCTCACCGGAAACGAATGTAGAACAGCAAAATTTCTTGTCGCAATATTGCATTGTCGAACCAGTCGCATAAATAGTAATTTATCTCTTCAAGTTTGCATCTACGTAGATAAAAAAGTAGTACAACTATTAAATATTTATTGAAGCGAATAATTTAAAGTTGCATGTTGAATCCAAGAGTGATTGATTCGGTTGATGAAACTGATTAATTGCAAAAAGTGAAATTTGCAAAAGTACACTGAGAGATAAGAGTTTTGAAGAAATTTACAAAACTGCAATAAAAAATTATACAATGTATTCATAAAAGGTGTTATGATTCTTCACTTTATTTTTACAAATTTATGAATACAATGTACAATATATGACTGTACTTCTTGCAAGATTGTCCAATTTTGGAAACATATTAATATTTAAACTTATCATTTTATTAATTTAAAATGCGATTACTCCAAAGCTTGTGAGTTGAATATTTGCGTTTTGCGAATTTCACAAAAGATTTCGGTTTTTCAGAGTACATTTATAACTTTTATTATAATGTTTTGCTAACTTTAAATGAAATAAAGAATAAGAGAAAAAGTTGTATTATTTCTTATTCTGACAGGGTATACCGATAGAAATTTATTAATAGTTGCTATTATATTTTATAATAATAATATTTTAAAAAAGTACTGGAAAAAAATGATATTATCGAGGAATTGAACCTCGTTACCTTAGTTACCAGTCATGTATTTTACCACTACTCTATGCTGTCACGTAGAGAAACAATAGTTTTCGTCAGATTTTAGTGTCAGTGTGACAGGGGCGTAATATAAAGTGGTGGTGGTAAAGGGCACAACTGTAAAATAACTAATTTCTGTCACATTCTTTTTGATATTTCTTTTAAATACGAGTTAAAATATACTATGATATATAGTAGCTACCCTGATAGCCAACTTTACGTAAATTTTATGTAAATTTTATGTAAATTCGTTGCACAAAATTTATGTAAATCTAACTCCTCATTATGCTGCATAATTTACATAAATCGTAAACACAAATTTCAAAA
>JABFPN010005740.1:0-12611 GCA_022817305.1 Leptoteleia sp. ZL-2020
CTATTGCCAGTATGGGGGATATCTGGGTAAGGCGTTACAAAACTAACTAGGACCCAGATTAGATTACATAGACTGGACCAGTATAGGGTTACCCAATATCGGCAAACCCGGAGAGGCCCTACCAAAGACCCAGACTGGCGTGCCCTTTCTTGGAACGCCCGCCGGGCTTGCCCTGGTAGGGCCCGGATTTTAATCCGGGTATACCCTGACAATTCTTACTAGGGTCTCCGCAATTCGTTTTTTATCTTTCATTTTTTTTTTTACCAAAGTTGCTCGTGTTTTTTTCGATTGGGAGCAAACGTGTATTCATGAGAAAATTGGAAGAAATGAATGCTTAGGTAGTCGTGTTTATAGAAAGGGAAATACTTCAAGATAAATGACACGACCCTCGTCCAAGTCCCAACAAACAAGAATATTGCATCATTTTTAAAAATAGAATAACGTTTTGTCCATCTATTTATGTAATGAATTGGTGACGTTGATAATTTATTCATACGTAGTTGGGGGCTCGACCGATGTACTGCGATGATGCGGTATCACTCTACGCTATGAGCGTAAGAAAGTTATCTGCTTTCGTCCAACTGCGATAATATTTAATTTTCGAATCATTTCATCACGTTGTTGAGTAACTATAAATTGATAAATTAGTGGCAAATAAAATTTTGTGCAATAAATTATTCGCGAACTATGAAAACATCTTGTTTAAACAAATCGAATAAATACAGAAAAATATAATTCATATTTTTTAACGTTTAACATAAACATAAAATTAAATAATAATTGAAAAAGTTTAACAACATTTAACTGTATTTGCTTTCTTAAAATAAAACAAATTTGCTGGATATTCTCTTGTTGGGCATATTGTCACGGGGCAAAATTAGAAATTGTAATTTGCTTAAATAACTCGAAAATAATATTCTTCAAAAGGAAGCTCCATAGATATGTCGTTAGATAGTTAAGTAATATTTAACGAGGAACATTTAAAAAGTACAAAATTCAAAATATTTTTGCAAAAATATATATTTTACTACATTTTTCTTTCAATGTTTCATCCCAAAATATTTATTTATTACACGTTTTCTTGAACGATTTTTGCATTCTTTTTTTTTTTTTGTCAAACTTAAATTTATTAATAAATGTAACTTTGAAATCATAACTTTAATTATGTTCTCCATTTTTATAAAAATGAATCTTTCCAAATAACATAATAATACATTCTAAATTTTAATCAATACATTATATTTTGGAGTACATTATATAATAAACTGTAAATGGGTAATGCATTAAACGTGTATGTGCACATAATTTATTATTACCAACATAAATCTTTTTGTTGAACTTATTAATGTCATCAATGTAGAATTTATATTCCTTATAAAGTCATCTGTTTGCGTCCAAAGTTATATTTCCTGGTTATAATTGTTAACATCATAAGAGTAGTCATAAAATTTCTTGATATTTTATATGTATAATTTACATAAAAATGTAAACAAATTAATCTAAATCCATTTTCATAAATTTCATAAGTATTTTTTGATTGTTGCGATCAAAAAATCATTTTATTAGATTTTAATGAATCATGTAAATCAAATCAATTATATAATAATGTGGATATAAAAATTAAATTAGCAAAGTTTCAGCAGAAATACTCCAAAGATTTTGATGCAAGTTTCCTAGAATTCTGACAGAATTTTGTCACATGTTGGACTAATTTTTTCACATAGGAAATAAAGAAAATTTGCATACATATATCAGCAAAATTTCCTTAATTTAGTTATATGTGAGTTATAATATCAATTTGAAACTGTATGCATGTTTTTGAAAATATTAATTAATGAATAGGTCATCATGTTTTATCATTGTCGAGCCTTCATAATGTTGCAAGGAAATTACTCGATTCACGGAAACCAATCTCGAACCCCTGCGATGTTTTGTATTACAAAACGTTTATCTACTAGCCTTTAACCTTCAGACTTCTAACTTATTCTTTGTGATTATACTGTGTACTTGTTCAATCAGTGATTAATGTAATCAGTCAATACAAAGCAGAGAAAAAATTTCTCATTAAACATAATTTTGCTTTCAAAATTGAAAAATATCTTATTGTTATAGAATACACTCGAACCTCGCTTGAAGAAGCTTCGCTGAAGTACTCGTTCCCCTACTAAAAAAAATTAACTAAAATCCTAAATAGGCATTCGCTAAGAAACCTGCTGATATCCGGTGACGAATTCCTACCTAGCAAGAATTTTTTTTGTAATGAATAATATTTATTTTATTTATAATTGAATAATATTTATTTATAATTGAATGAAAAATAAAGTACTCATTCTTATAAATTTATTTAAATTCCTAAAGTTTTATTGGAATAAATACTTTATTATAGTATTTTTTTCACATTTTATCATATACATGTTTATAAGTTGTGTTTTGGCGTTCGACTCCAATTTATTACAGGAAAAGTCCATTAAACAATTACTTCCGGCCTCGAGAACTTCCTTCAATCTAAGTCCGACTGTATTTCCGGTTCTGGATATGTTTTTAAGGAAGATTCAAGGGTAAATCCAATTTTTTTTCAGTTTTAATAATAATAATTACTGGATGTTTTAATTTTACATTAGTATATAATGAAAAGATTTCATATAAAAATATAATTTATTTTAAATTTAATAATCATTTCGATACTTTTTAATGTGATTTTAATATTAACTTTTTATTAATTAAATTTTTATTAATTTATACTGCAATTAATAATGTAAAAAATCCTTTAATAATGTATATTTTTATTAAGGAAATTTTTCGTTTTATAAATTGAGTAAATAAAACATTTATTATTATGATTAAATCTGGTACATTAATAAAACCAATTAACGATTTATATAAAAAAATGTGCAACATTTTAACGAGATTGAATACTCATATCATGTTACGAAAATTTCCTATATGATATCACTTTTTAAAAATTAATAATTTTTTTTTGCAATATAATGTATATTAGAAGTATTACTATAATATTATGGTATTAAAAATAATACAATGTTTATTAATCAACAAATCATTGCAATTATTTATAGATTACTAATTATACAATGCTATTTAAAGGCGAAAAAATGTTCAATTTGTTTCAAATGAACGATCAAAAATTTACATCAATAAAACGTCATAACTTGACGTTCGATAAATGTGAATTGTTATTGGAATTAAGCTGCGTAAATAATCTTAATCTCATGATTTAATTCATATATATAACAAGGCTTATTAATTTGTATTTATTGCAAGATAGTTTCCATTCTATTTCGGTACATTCTAATTATAGAAATTTTGTTTACGTTTTGTTTTCAACCATCATTATAAAATATTCAGTGGTCAAATGGGAATTTATTAATGTAAATCTCAAACGACTTTGTGATCAAACACAGGACTTTCCCATGAGTATAACGTGACATTCGTGTGCTAAATTTAATTGTTGTGATTGTTGTCGATTGATTAAATAAACAATTTGTTAAAATCAAATCGTTTGCGACATAATTTAGAAATAATTTTATTGTGAATTCATGTTATTAATAAATATTTTATTAAAAATGATATTTTATTGTATATATATTGTATAAATAGAACGTCGTTGTAATTCGTAAAATGATATTGATTTATTTTTATCGAATATTATTATAATGAATTGTAATTGATAGGAATACTTTTTTTTTAAATATTCTGATCTCTAAGCTCGAACTATATGCTATGTGATTCGCTATTAACTATTATAATATTTAAAGTGTTTTATACTTTGTGTGTATTTATAGTATTCCTTAAAATATGATTTTTAGAAATAAATCGTATTCTGTGAGAGAAGAGCCTTATTATTTCTTTTTCCATCAACTTTATTTTTATAGTTACAAGAACCAAAAGTTCTTTTCAGTGGCCAAGTGATTTGCTAATCAGTTATATATTAATTATTAAATAAATATTTTCATAATAACAAAGTTTATGTGTAAAAAAATGAAATAATAATTATAAGGAAGACATTACATGCTGTATATATGCATAATAACGCAACCTTCCCAGACGTTGAAACTATAAACTATTAGATCATGGCATTACACATACGTGTGTACTTTTACACTTGGAGTCGAAACTCGTACTTTCATCTAGATTCAAGAGACAAACTTTGTACTGGATTGAACTGGACTAGGTTCACATTTTTGTCCTGAAACAAGTGCGTATTTCAAGACACTGATTAGTGACTAAACAAAAATGATTGCAACTTGATTGACCGCACTGACACGCTTTAATAAATTATAATTATGCTAAGTTTTGCATGTCAAGATTTGTTATAATAAATTTGCATTAATAAAATAAAATTATTTTACACTTAGACGTAAACTAGTCTACAATTAAGAAACATAAATTGTGCAAAACAAAAGTTGAGGTTCCTAAACCTTTCATGATTTTTAAAAGTATCGTGTTATAGTTCTTTTCTTCTTTTGTATTACATTATTTCCTTTGTAAGTTCATTCCGATAACTTATGTCAATTATAATGTTGTATTAAACAAATTTTTTCCCAGTAGTATGACGTTCTTAAACTTTTAATTAACAGTTTAATGATAAGTAAGAAGAGTTAAATTACGAAATTTTTTAAATGCATATTTTTCAAGTAAAATAATGCTTGCTCTTGATTGCGAAAACGTAATGACACATTCTAAGATCGACGATATTATAAATGACAAACATTTACAATTTCTATTAAAGCAGTAAAATTTTTTTTTGTTTTTGTTGCTAATTTTTATTTTTATAATTACCAAATTCAGCATGCATTCGCTTTATATAAACAATATAAAGCGAACAATTATATATTTTTGTGTAATTAAGTTCTTCCCTCTGATTTACCAGTTTATTCCATATTATAAATTATAATATAATTGTAATTTGCGAGTAAAAAATTCGATCTTCGAATAATTAAATGATAATTTAATAATCTGTACAAATAATACAACAAAATTATACCCATGATTACAAAGATCAGTGCAATCAGGCGATCGAATTACCAAGCAGATGCAACTTATAATTTAATAAAAATAAAAAATTCACAACTGAAACTCTCACGTGAAAAATGAATAGATAATGTAATCGTAATAAGAGAGTCTTGGTCAATTTAAATGGAGAATTTCGATGAACTCTTTTGCATTATCTATCGTCTTTGACACTATTATCATAATTGTTTATCCTTTAATCCAATTAAGAAAATGTAAACACGTGAACCAATTCACCACACATGTCATTATGATATACGCAAATGTCTCCGATTACGAAAAAATGTAATTGTAAAACTTTTGCTTTAAAATTTCGTTTATCAATTTTTTTGCTTTTCCTTAATTTATGTTCGGTCAGTTATGTCCTGTTTGAAAGTGTACATTTGTAATAAAACAAATAATGACGCAGCTCATTAATTTCACACATGTCTCGCAATCAATTCTTTTTTACACTTAATTTTCTTCGATTACATATAAATTACAATATAATCATTCGCTGACTAAGAATTTGATCACTTCAACAAAAATGATCTATATTATAAGCTCAAAGTTTAGAGTACAAATTTCACGTACTTTGTTCTTCGAATGCTGCTTACTGTTCATTTATTTATTTATAATCTTTAGAATGATCGTTTATAATAAATCGAATGTTAAAAATGCAAAAGTACTGGATTAAAATGAATTTCATTTAGGAATAAAAGTAACTGAAGAAAGTATGTAGAATATTTAATTGAAGAATTTATAAACTAATATACACAGAAAAATATTACAGCATTTATTTATGGTATTCATAGGATAAATTTATTATCTTGATACTATTCCTGTAGCAATATGGTAACAACTACTAAAATACGTTTAATAGTAGCGGAAATTTTTTTTTAAGTTTCACCATATTTGTATAAATAAAGTTAAAATATAAGAAAACCTTCAAGTATGATGCAGTATAGTAAGGGTTGACGTATTATTTTTTGTGTATATTATAAAAGTCATATAGTTGAAAATTCATAACAAATGATACTTAAAAATTAAAAGTACACATCTAAATTAAAGAAAAAACTTTTTAACTACTTATTCGATGGAGCTTATATACATACCATATATTCATTATATTAAAGAGAATTTCGTTGGAAGCAATATTTTTACATGCATACATGTATTATTAATATTTATTGAGCCCTTGGACTTAATAAATGAAACAAAATTTAGAGACAGAATAAATATAATTCTTTCATGATAATACGAGCAATATTTAATAATAATTTTGCTGTTAGCAATATGTAACAATAATATGTAATAATATGAGCAGTATCTAACAACAATTTTTTTACGATTTATAGTTATTGTCATACCTTTTTCAGAGACGTCAAGTAGAATGAAAAATTGTAATCTTTAGTACTTTGTTTGTTAATTATTGAGAAATGACAAGTATGGAAATTTTTGTTAAAATATTTGCGAGCTATTAGTACTAAGGATATGAAAAAGAAGTTTTTTTAAAAATCATTTAAAAACATTCATTTAGCAAAGTAAACATATTAAATTGTGGGATCTTAAATAAAACGTTAACATACAAAATAGATCATTTACGTGTTGCAATTTTCAAGTAACAGTGAATCATTTGACACTGGTGAATATTAATACGAAGAGGTATTCATAATTTTTAATAATAATTAGTATAAAAAAAGTTACAACAAAAATTACTATGCTGTATGTTAATAGTCAAAAGAGTATAAGATTTATAATATTTATTAGTGCCCAGTATAGTAAAAATTGTAGAATATATACTAACATTTTGACACTTATCAAGTAATAATCATTCACGAAATGCTTTTATATCGGTATTGTTATAAAGCATAATAATTCTTGTTGTAATTTTGTTCTGCATATACATTAACACTGTTATATTTTGTTAATACTATAAATTGTAGTCAGTATTATGCGAAGCTAAATAATTTTACTCTTAAAAGTGTTGCACAATCTTCCTTTTTACAATTTGTCATTATTAAGGAGTATTCTAAACTTGATGCTTACTTCGTATTATAATCATGTAAATCATTCCAATAGCATTCTACAATATCTTGGTAGAGTCATAAAATTGCGTTTTAGACTTTAGTCTTTAGAGGACATATTTTTTCATCATGCATTCTTACTGTGTATTCGAGAAATGGAGAAAAAGTAAAGATTAAATTTTAAAGTTTCTTGTAACTAAAAATAAAATTGTTTGAATATTGTTTAAATATTTTTTAAGCTAAACAAACTATATATTAATATCGAATTGTTATAAAATTTTAGTTGAATATGTCTGACAAGGTTGAAAAAGCTTATTTTTTTCTTAAAATATTAAATTATAAAATATTTTTCCACACAATTTATATATAATAAATGAGATAAATTATTAATCTCGCTAAATGATTCCGAAGATTTATACATTTTAATTATATTGTATATAAGCATTATAATTATTTACTCTTAGAGAGATAATTATGTTATTCAATAATAAATAACAAAATTCAAGTAATTAAAACTTATATGGAAAATAAGTCGACTCTACAAATTATATAATTAATTGTTATCAAATATATTAAATGTTGTCAATAACAAATTTCAATCCGTAAACAAACAATAGCGTTATTATTTTGTTTTATTTAATAAATATAGACTCTTAATTTTTTATTTGTTTAAATAAACAAAATTTGAACAATGAAATATAGTTTTTTTATAATTAGCTCCTCTATATTGCTCAAGGGCATATATGATGCAATTATTAAGATACAAATGTAATAAGTATGGAACGTATAATAAACGTTGGACAAATTTTAAACGTTTATTATTTTTTGTAAATATTTAAATATGTTTTTAAATATTTATAATCTTTATATCAATACAATAAGAATTATCAATTCTTAACTTAATTACAGTTGCCAATTAATTTTAAATAATCACAATAAGATCTGTCTTTGCACTTTTTCTAATTACTGCTGTAAAGTATAAGTGTAAATCAATTAATTGATGAAATAATTTGTTGAAGAGTTCAAAAAAAATAAGAAAATTATTATCATTAATTTATTATCATTAATATATTATGGTTAATATATTATTAATATATTGTCATGAATAATAATAATATAAAAGAATTATTTTATCTATACTAAGAGAAAAGTAAACAGTTGGTATAACTGAATAATCAATTATTTGCACAGTGTAATTAATTTATCATTCAATTCGGGCAACTATCCAAACATTAAAATAACTGAATTATTTGTTGTAATATACAAAATGTAATATATAAAGGTAATTTAAATTAAGAAACATTAAATTTCTACGTACAATTTTTCTTGTTGTAACACAGGTTTCTATTTGAACTTTTTTTATATTCTAAATACCGTGCCAAGTTATGCCGCGTGATCTTCTATTTTTTTGCTTGCACCTAAGTGGAGCCAATTTAATGTTATCCAACGCGATATAAAAATAATATCATACTTTTCGATGAAATTTCTACAACACGCGATGAAATTCTTTTTATTTCGTTCAATGATAACGAATTTGAACAAAGTATAAGTTTTGTTCAGTTTATATCATATTAACGATTAATCTAAGACGCACGACGGATAGAGATTATCTTGTCGATCTAAATATCAATTTATATTTAAAATTCAAAATTAAGACAAATAAACAATCACGACTGACAAGATTCTCAAGAATACCGTTCAACCTCATCAAATTCAATTACAGTCGCGACAAATTAAATCTTTAAATTGACGCTTGCAAAGTGTCGCGTACGACACTCATTACGCAGGATTTACTTATAAAAGTGAAAGTAATAGAAAGTATTCTCAATCAACCCCACTACATACAAAGACAAATATTTGCGGATCAACTTACGCACGGTTTGGCATTCTATATATATCCCCCACAGGCACTTTGAAGACAATTGAAATCAATGGTTTATCATGTTTATGCCAGGCAAACGTAGCAAGATAATCGTAATTGCGAATCGCCAATGATTTCAATTGTATAAAACGTTGGACGGAAACGCAAACACCCATCCCGAAATATTCCCCGCTAAAGCGCCCTGTTGGGAAATTTATTTTTCTAGACAGCCGAATCTTTAGGAAAATCCTCGAGCGTTGGCCGATCTGGATTTTCCGAACGATCGATGTGGGTCGGCCGTTATCCGAAAGAGTTGGGTGCGATAAGAAGATGCCCGCGAGCATAAAGGGAACAAAAAAACAAGGTATTTATCGCCGGGCGAACGATCATATCTTTGGCGTTCGCAGAGAAGCCAAGTGTCACAAATAAGAGTGTTTCAGTGCAAGTTCGCAGCCAGCAGATAGCGGAAGACGCGGCAGAAGCAAAATAAACACCGACGAGTATCGGCGTATATAAAACTGGCCGAGTGCGACCAACTTGATTAACAAGAGAGGCCCGATTAATCGAGAGAGTCGCTCTTTCTTTCGGCCAAGTCCGATACCGGCCAAACCAGCTACGACGTGCCCGAGTGACAGTGGTACTGCGAGTCCTCAGACGCTGGCCGGACGGACCGAGACGCGGGATGCGCCAGTGACGCAAGTCCAATCGACGATCTCCTCGTTCTAAGCGACAGCCCGACCACGCGCGCCAGTGTCACCCGTTACACCTTGGCATGTGTCAATCCCCTCCAGCCCCGACGAGAACACCGACGTCCGACCAACCAGCCGACGGATTTTTCAAAATCCCCCACTCCAAGCCGCTTACGCGCTATTCCTAGTTTGTATAAATAGAAGACCGACCAGAAGAATCAACATGCCTACAATCAGATGGATAGAACGGGGTCTACTGAAATTGTCAACGGGAGGAAAACAGTGGTCCGCGCTTGGTACCACGCGACGCACATTTGCAGAATTATATCGTTCCAGGAACAAGATTACCGCTAAGTGTAATCAGTCCAAACTTCTGACCCTGAGAATCGCAAGTTGTAACAAGGCTGCCGAGTACTCACTTTTGTCTTCCTCTGCTTTGTTCAAGGATAACGCCAGAAGGATGCCGTATTCCGTGGAGACGCTCTACCCCAGGTTTGTTACATTCTCGTTTATCGGGGATCTTTCTTTATTGGGGCTTTTTCGAAAGAAATTCTTCAAATCGACGATCAAAGAACCTGGAATATTTGCTAACTTTAGAAGTTTGTTTGTTTAATTGTGACATTATTAAACAAACGTTTTAAAAAAGATTTCAAATATACGAGTGAAAAATTGTACAAACGATGTGTCAAGTAATATTGTGTAAAGAAAAAAAAAATAACGGCATTATCTTTCGCAGTTTTGACAAGTGTTTTACAAGATTGAGAGCAAATTTTGAAGATAAAATATATTCGAATTAAATAATGACTTAAGTAATTTAAACCAAATATAATTATTTAAATTAATTAAATTTTGAAAAATAGGATTTGCTTTTATCTTTTTGAGAGCAAAGAATTACGTCGCAATATTTCAAAATGTTTAAATCTATTCTGGACCACTTTTATATATCGTTGAGTAATTGTTTACGAAAGTACGAGAACCAGTATATTGAATATCTTTTCTTTTTTTTATCCTTCGACGAAGAATTTCTCTTTAAGTAAAGGACATATATAAATAACATTAAAATTTTAAAGTAATGTTTAAACAATAATACTTTATTATTAAAATTATATTAACAAATTTAAGAATGTTGCTTTGATTATTATTATTTTATATGAAAAAATATGAAATTATAAATTATTTCATGTAGTCAATAAATGAATTTTAGTTTCCATTTTAAATTCTAACTTATATATAATAGTTACTTATACATATTCATTAAAGATATTTTAAACAAAAAATCGTTCTAACGTAAAACGATTCGTTTCAAATAGACACCGTAAATTAACTGATTCATTGTATTTACAAACTGCAGTAAAAGTGATGTTAATTAACTTTTGTTTATTTGATCAATATTAAAATTATTGCAATGTAATTTATTTTTAGGGTGGTGGATTACATGGTCAACCATGCTAGCATGTCTATAGATGCAAAAGTTCAAACACAAAATCGTATCGCAGACAAGCCGATAATTGGACGTTTTCATGGATCGTTATCACCCAAAGTCCGCTCGTATATTGAAGAGTGTGTGAAATTGTGTCAACCAGATGATGTTTACATTTGTAACGGAAGCGATGACGAGTGTGCGCAACTACTTGAACTTCTCGAACGACAAGGAACCATCGAACGTCTTCCTAAATATGACAACTGGTAAGCAATTAACATTTAACAATAAGATTACGGAATATCAATTTACACATACCTTATTGAATATATTAATAATAATTTAATTAACAATTTTCAGTTGGTTGGCAAAAACTAATCCAGCAGACGTTGCTCGCGTCGAAAGCCGAACATTTATCAGTACTAATTCTAAAAATGAGACAGTTCCTACACCTCGACCAGGTGTTAAAGGCACTTTGGGCAACTGGATAGCTCCGAACGACATGAACCAAGCCATTGTCGATCGGTTTCCTGGTTGTATGAAAGGTAATTGTTTGTTATCAGTACTAAAGATACAAATTTTGTCACTCATTTGTTTAACGAATAATAAATTAATTTTAGTCTTTCAAAGATAAATATCATTGAGTGGAGTGACAAGTAAATTAAAAATTAAGATCAATTTTATTTGAAAAAAATAATAAATGATTAAAAATTACTTTTTTTAACAAAACAATGTATTAAAAACTATTTCAGGCCGAACAATGTATGTGATACCATTCAGTATGGGACCAGTAGGCTCTCCTCTTTCCAAAATAGGCATCGAGATTACCGATTCTGCATATGTCGTTTGTTCTATGAAAATCATGACCAGAATGGGAATTAAAGTTCTCGAGGCGTTGAAAAATGGCGACTTTGTCAAATGCCTCCATTCAGTTGGAGCTCCGGCAAAAGATTCGAAATTTACCATCGATTCAACTTGGCCTTGTGATCCAGAAAGAACTATAATTCTTCACAAACCAGCTAAAAACGAAATAGTATCTTATGGAAGTGGTTATGGTGGTAATTCTTTGTTGGGCAAAAAATGCTTTGCTCTTAGAATTGGTTCCACCATTGCCAAAAATGAGGGTTGGCTTGCAGAACATATGCTTGTAAGTTTTATATGCAAATAAATAATAATAATATTTGATTGACGTAATTTACATAAACTATACTATTGAAGCGTGTCCTCTGTAATATAAATAATAATATAATGTTAAGTATTACCGACGCTTAGGGTTTGGCGGTTAGGCGGGCGGCGCTGGCGCTCGCTGAAGCTGAGCGGAGTTTCCCCCGAGTATAACTCGGATGGGTGACCCCGCTCTCGCTTTGGCTATCGTCCGGCCGTTCGTCTGCCCGCTTTAAAAACTAAGTGAACGGGAGGTATGGTGTTATTCGGTTTCGGTGACCAAGTCTACGTAATGTAGCTTGAGCACCCAAACTGAAAATCACCAAGACCTAGCATCCCGGAGCAGGTTTTCCCACTGGGTTTTCCCTGCTCCACAGGCAGTAGCCTGGCGAATGCGGGATGTGATGATGTGAGGAGAAAGGTTTGGGTATAAAGGACAGAAA
>JABFPN010005741.1:0-12610 GCA_022817305.1 Leptoteleia sp. ZL-2020
CTGACTTAAAATAATAGATAAGTTGGTTTAAGTTACTAAACGTGAAATATTGGAAACATCAACTTATGTTTTAGAACACAAGATTCCGGAATCAATCGCGGAATCAGGCGCTCCCGTAAGCATCCATACATTTGTATCGTGTTCGATTGGTTTCTCCAGTGCAAAAAGAATATTTGCTTCTTTATTTAAATTTTAGTTTTAGAATGAAATAGTTATATTTTCAGAACACTCGAAGTAAACCAATCGAAAGCGGTATAGTGCATGTAAACGTGGGTTAGTAATAATAATTTTAAGGTTTTATTTGTCGTCACAGTTTGTTATTCTTTAGTGAAGTGTACGGTATTATTGAAAAAGTAAATTATGTTAGTTACTAAATATTAATTATAAATTTCAAGTTACGATCTTATATGCTGTTAAATTTTTTCTTTATACCGTGATGTGACATACAGATGGTCAATATTAGTAACAAATTAAGTGTTAAATTTACAAATTAAAAAATGTTAAGTATGTTGCAAAGTCGCAAAGTTTTGACTTATTTGACATGCCTTGCATTAGCTGAAATAATACTTGGAAGCGATATTCATAGTTTTGATGATACAATTTTATATAAAATTAATTGGCCAGGAAAAGCCAACAACGAGTTACTAGTAAGTTTTTAATGCTACGTTGACAAATATTCATTTGGTTTTAATATATTTTATTGCTATTGAAATATTTTTAGATAATTATTCAGAAAACTAATGACAGAATATAACATATGTCAATTTGTTTTGTGTTTTATTTTTATTTGATATAATTCCAGTGAATTATGAAAAACTAAAATTCAATCGTATTTAATCAATGCTTCACGTATGAAAATAATTTTAATAGCAAATAACTTATTAATAATTACTTATTTTATTATCTTATAATTAAAAAATTTATAATACATATATATATATAATAAAAAATTATAATATAATAAAAACATTACAATAAAAAATTATATAATAAAAAAAATATATTGATCAATTTCCAGGAACCTCCAACAAAATTAGAATCGTATACCATAAGAACAGCAAATAATGAAAAATATCAATGTTTTATCCCGGATACAACAAAACAAGAGCAAGATCATGGTGAAAATTACACTGGACCCAATCCAATTGAAATTCTGACACCATTTTTTGCACAAAAACTATGTTCTATTAAGGTAGTGTAATTAACCATGTTTCCATTTAAAAAGTGCTATAAATATTTTCGTATTTAATTTATAGTTTTTAATATTATAATTAAATTTTTCCAAATCTCCCTAGGGAGGGAAAAAAAAGTGATAAAAAATGTATTTCTAAATAAATTATTATCCCCTATTCTTAAAAATTAAATTTAATAATAAATATATATTTTATTGATTTTAACAAACTAAATTATGAATATTTTTAAAAAAAATAGAAAATGAAAATTATTATGTTTTTAACAGCTGGAAACATATTGGACATACGAGGTTTGTCATGGCCGTCATGTCAGGCAATATCACGAGGAACGCGATGGCAAGAAAGCAAAGGTACAAGAATTTAATTTAGGCACCTTTGACAGAAGTCAAAGAGTCAAGCTTTCAGCGTTGTACGATGAACAAGCTAAAAATCCAAACCGCCGAGCAGAAATTCCAATGAAAAAAGTTGATGGCATTAATATGCCATACGTTGAAATTGAAATGAAGGATGGTACACTCTGTGATGTGACCAATAAACCTCGTTCGATTAAGGTTCTTTATGTATGTTATCATTATGGGAATCATGATATCTTATCTCTAAAGGAGACCCAAAGTTGTGAATATGAAGCTGTGGTCTTATCGCCCCTGCTTTGCAATCATCCAGATTACAAGCCACAAAACACGGGTGAAAATGAAATCAATTGTCATGCAGTTGATAATGCACCAAAAAAACCACGAGCTTTGGTTGCTATGGAGACTGAAAGTCTTAAACTTAGACATCAGAAGACCACGGTAATATAAAAAACAAACTTGAATAAATTATTAGATGCAAAAAGTTTTTTTATTTCCAGTATTATTTCAATTCTCTGTTTTAAAAATTTTATTTTAACCACAGTATAATGTTTTAAGTAAGGTCAGTCAGAATTGGAGTTAGAAATGAAGTATTTGCAGAAATATAGGATTTCGTGACTCGGAGAAGAAAATGCCATTTCTTTTCCTAGGGAATTTCGGAAAATGGCGTTTCTCATTCCTCGAGTGACGAAAAATTACGTATGTACCGAGGGAGATTCACGAAAATCCACATCTCGTTCATTTGAATATCCCTTGGTGCATAAATAGCTAATTTTAATTGGTATACATTTATATATATATTCAAATTAAGATCCCAATGAGAAACATTGTACCAGTGAATAAAATTTAAAACAACGAATAAAAGAAAAGAATCGTAATATGATATATTTTAAATAATTAAATATTCATACCTGTCTGCATTTCATTGAAATGTTATTTTGTCTAATAAAAGTTTACATTGTTACTCAATGGGACGTCAAATTTATACAGCAATAGATTTTTTTATATTTATAAATAAATTATATAAACGATAAATTAAAACTTGTAGAGCTATAAATTAGAAAAATTATTATGTAAAATGATTACAAAATGTCAAATTTGTTGCATTTACTTAATATGTTTAAAAACAAAACTAATAAGGTGATATGTTTCTAGTTATTGTGACCTCCAAAGTGAAAATGTTGCACCATAATATATATTTTTATTTTAATGATTAATTTTAGAAAAATGCAATGTAAATAGAAAGTTAAATCTAACTAAAATTTCGTGGATCACAGTTTTTATACATTGCATATTAATATGGTTATATTCAATAATTTTTTAATAATTTTGAAAGCAGGAAATGGAAATTATTGTTCAACGCTTGGAAATAAAGCAGTATATTTTTATAATAACAGTAATATGGAGTTTAATTTTATTCTTGTTATGAAATAAAACAAATTTATTCGATTATTTTTCTTTTCTCGTTGAATACTACTTTCACAATACACATAATAACTTGTGTATAATTTTTCGCAATTATAATTAAATTTTTTTATTACACAAATATAATTAAATGATAATAATTAAACACTGCTAAATAAGTATCTTAAATCAATTGCTTTTAAAATCAAAATTTTCTGTATTTCTATATATATATATATCTGTAAAATTTCTATATATAAAATTCTATATATCGGGGCATCTACGGCTAAATAACTGAAATCTACCAGCTTATTATTAACACTGAGTAAAAGTTGATCTGAAGTTTCAAAGATTTAATTCATTATAGTAAAGGACCATTGAACAATGACACGAATAAGTATATCATTAATTGTTTTTTATGCAGGATGACAATCACCAGAAAGTCTATGCGTTCATCCATTTAGATGAGGAGGGTCAGGTCAGAAATTTTGTATTCTAGGGAAACAGGCTTTCATGGGCTCTTTTACATTTGTCGCGGTGGTGGCTTGCGGGAAATTTCTCTCCATTCTGTCCCTTCTTCATCTACTCAAAATTTATCCCTAGTTTTTTCATTTCAGTTTTATTCCTTTCGTAGCAATTAAACAAATAACTAATGTTACCAAACCATTTAACTTTCATGATCATGTATCGTTGCTTACATATCATTTTTAACAAATAGTTCATATTCTGTACATTGTTTATCTTAAGATTAACATTGTTTTATAATTTTATTCATTAAACTAATCAATAGAATTGAACAAACTTCTATTATATACACTCGACTTCCACACATTTGCTTTTCACTTATTTTCCATTCCATACATTTGCTGAAATCTGACCAATGAGAAAAAAGGACAAAACCCGCCAAACGTCAATAAGATTTAAAACAAAGAAATCGAGTATTGCAGTTGCACAGTGATGCGCCCGAATAGCAAATATGTGGAAGTTTCCGGTTCCAATAAAAGCAAATGTGTTGAGATTACAACTAATATTGTAATCTCAAACAAATTCACGCGTTTCTTTTTTCTTTTATACATTTAATTTTTATTTATTTATTTATTTTTAGATTTCTTCATGTTTACATATATTTCTTCATTTATTGTTTATTCATATACTATTCGTAGTTTGTATTTGAATAAGTTTTATTAAAATGTTATTCTGAATTTTAGGATGGGGAACCTCGAGTTCGAGTGGAAATCAGGCCTATGGAGTTAGTTGATAAAAATTATTTTGATGATACAGTGAATTCATTAGCACATTCAGGTACAAATGGAGCAGAATTAAGTCCCGTTAAAAACTTTCTGAGTGGAAAAAATTGTCTCAATGGTGTAAGTAGTATTAAATTGTCTATAATGTAGAAATAGAAGTCTGAAAATACTTGAAAAAAAAATTACAATTTTCCAAAATTTTACTCTCAGTGTACACATTATTTTCAGATTGATTACGGTTCATTTATGATTTTTTGCTTAAATAACATAATTAATATTTTTTTACAGGGTAATGGTTGGTGGAAGTATGAATTTTGCTATGGGAAATCGGTAACACAGTATCACGTAGAAAAAGATAATAAAAAAACGATATTAAATCTTGGCAGATTTGATAAGAAAAAACATATGGATTGGATTGATGCGCATCCAAATAAAAAGCCAAAACCTTTAGAAAAAAGAAAAGAATTAAGCCATTTTTATAGCGATGGACATGTATGTGATAAAACAGGGCGGTTGCGTCAAACTGAGGTAAACTTCGTAATCATTATCATAATTATGAAATAAACTATTATAATTATATCAAATTACATCCATCATTCAATCGTTTGATAGGAATCAATAGTTTGTTATGTCCATCAAATAAAAATAAATTTGATTTTCATTACTTGTGAAAGGAAACGCCATTTTTCTCCCTAAGGAGTTTTGGAAAAATGGTGTTTCTCATTCCCTGAGTGACGAAAAAATATGTATGTACCAAGGGAGATTCAGTAAAATCATCCATATCTCATGCGATTACAAACCTCGCTTACGACTCGGATTGTAAACTTCGCACGAGAGGATGGATTTTCATTTGAATCTCCCTTGGTGCATAAATAGCTATTTTGTAACGAGTGCACGGAAATTGCCCTGTTTCCGTCCTATTTAGAAGACACACTCGTCTATAATCGCTGTCGCTCCGTCCTTAGTGTTGTACTAATATATATTTTATTATTATTCAGGTGAAATTGAAATGTGTCACCGATCCCACTGGAAGTCAATCCAGTGTCTCACTCTTTCTCCTCGAACCTAAAACTTGTGAATATATCCTTGGTGTGGAATCGCCTCTGATATGTGAAATTCTGAAATATGCTGATGATAAATATGGTTTAATCAGCGACAAATCACCGATTAATATGGATGAATTAAAAACATCTAACCACCCGGAAGAAAACGATGAACTCATGGAAAAAATGCGCGCTAACGAGGATGAATGAAACATTCCTAGTTTTAGTTTATCATAATTTTTGATACAGAGACTCAGTATCTCGTTTTTTTTTATTTATTTTTTTTTTTTTTGGTTTTACAGCAAGTTATGTTTAACTTACTTATATAATTAAACCAATTTGTTTATTATATAAAATGTTGATGTATAATAAATTGAATGAAATAATATTAGAAATTGTATAAAAACAAATTCGGGATATGTGTGAATAAAAGACTGTTCTCAGTTATATATGTAGAAAAAAACCATCGATTTTCATAACTTTAATTTTGTATAATGTAGATATGTACTTAATTAAATATTACTTAAACAATTAGTAAAATGATAAGAAATAAATGAGGACAAGTAATCAACATTTGTATTTAATTATTTTATAATTAAAGTTCAAAAGAAATATTTACATCAAACAATTATCAGTGAATGTTTTTAATTGTATATGTAAATAAGAATTTCATTAAACTAAGAGACATAAATTATTTTTATTACAATCAAATTTTTTGTGAGCAATACAAATTTATTTCTGAAAAATTTATCATTGTTCATTCGATATTAAGTCCAATTCCAACGTGTAGTCTTTGATGTTTGTGATTAAGAAAGGCACTCAACAGTAGAGTGGCTCCGGGAACGGGGAGCAATTTTTTCTCGATAATTGCACCGATGCTCGTTTCTGAATTGATGATACCTCGAAATACCGTGTCCATTTTGGGTAAATCAAACTGGTAAACGATCTTAGCTTCAGATTTGTGGGTACGTAGATTGGTTTTCACTTCAACTCCCAGTTGAAGTTCACGACTTGCTATATGGTGATACGATACATGCAAGCCATCCTCGCCAAGGATAGCAGAAATGGTTTGACGACCGGTACTGTATCTGATACCACCGCACATATTCGTCTGATTTCCTTTTGGGTAATTCAGATCTTTCCAGCAGGAAACCTCGGCACCAATTGCTGAATTAAACAGATTTGAATATAGATAAAAAAGAATAAATTATATAATAGCTATTTATGCACCAAGGGAGATTCAAATGAATATGGATTTTCGTGAATCTCCCTTGGTACATATATAATTATATATAATATTACCAATTCGAGGTGATACTGCTTGAAGGAGTTGTAAGCTGAACAATCCATGCCATTTAAGTGGATCAATATTGACCAATTTTGTGGACACTGTCAAGTCATCCGTTCGGTAATCCAAATTATAATTGACGATTTTATATACATATTGATCAATTTGCGTGTTGACCTTAAAGCGACACCGACAACCAAAAGTGTGTACAAAAGATGCAGTCAGGTTACCATTTGGCATAATGTCACCTCTAAGAGATGGATATCTTTCATTTGGTCCAATTCTTTTTATTCCATCATAACTGGCTCCAAATCGATATCCCGTGGGAGTTGTTCCGCTCATTACAAATGTATGACTTACATTAAAGTGTTCGCTAAGTTTTCGTTTCTTTACAATTTGTAAACCATCAAAATTCTTTGGGTAGAGATCGTATACTTTTTTATGTAACTCTTCCCAAGTACCTATTTATTATTATTTGCAATAATAATTACTTACGAATAGTAATTATAAATTAAGAAATAAATAAATAAATATATCCATATATATTATAGTAACTTCTATAAACATCCCTCATAGAAAAGAATATTTTTGATACATTCTGAAAATATTCTGAATATACCAAGGAAATATTCTAATGTCCGGCTCCAGGAATATTTCTGGTATATTCTTCGGAGATTTGTGTTTTTTTAATATTCCTGAAATGTACCATAAATATTTCTGTAGCGGACATAGGAATATTTTTGAGAATTATTTTTGGAATATTCTGGAATATTTCTTGCTAATAAAGATAATTAATTTATTATTATAATAGAACAAAGTTTGCTATTATTTATTATTATTTTTTAATATTTATTTTAAGAAATCTGTTACCTAAATTTGGTACCTGGATTGCCCGGTTTGTTGATGAGATAAGAAGAAGGAGTTTTAGACATTTTATTATAACTGTTAGGTATATTGTCGAAAAAATTGTTGTCATCTTTAGGCAACTCCTGACCGTATGGTACCCGGTGGGTTTCCGAAGGTTTTTTCATGGACGCGCAGATACCCATTTTTGCAATAACCAAAATTGAATTACCTTGAGCTACTTTTAAGAAAAAATCTTCATTTTTAGGAGTAAATTGCACAAATGTATATAAATATATTTCGATGTAAAATTTCGAAGAAATAATCTAAACTTTCATCACATAATAAAAGTGTTCAAAATGAAATAAATTCTTATCAAAACAGTGTGATTGGATAGCAAAAGATGTACATTGTATATGGTTATATTCAATGATTGTAAATAAAGGAAATTTTAGAATAATGTGAAGTATGCCGCTTAAGAAACGTTATTTTACATTTTTATAATAAAAATCATTGAATTTATAAAAAATATGTTAAAAGTAATGTTTATTAAATGATTAATTTATTTGTTCATTCATTCATAACAATGCAATGGAATAGATAAAAAATATTTACTATAATTTTTTTGGTATAATTATGTTATTCGTGATAAGAAAATTCAAAGAATCGTATCTTTCTGAAATACTTCATTAAATTAAATTTATAAAATTCATAAATTGTTTAAATTCATATTATCCAAATTTATTTAAAACTAAAATGGAAATTTTATTGTAAATTATTCAACGTTGTAATTAAATGACTTTTTATTTTATTAGTTTATATTTAAAAATATAAATATGTAGAAAGGAACAAAATTCTGTTTTATCATATGTGTAAAAGTAGGTTGCCTACTATATTGACCCGGAATTCTTTGCCGCTCAACTTCACCGCTAGATGGTCTTAACATTATAAGTTTAAAATCATGTCAAATAAATTAAAAAAATATAATATACAGAGATCACAATAATTTATAAGAAAAATTACATTTTTAAACGGACATTTTAATATATCTTGTTATCTTTTATTAAACGTTACGGTTTAAAATTTAAATCTTTTATGAACAAAATAAACAGAACGTACAAATATTTCTCACAAGTCTTCACGGAAATTATAAAGTAATATAAATATAAAGATACGTGGTTGACATAGTGGAAGTGTGTGCTAGTAATGGCATAAGCTGAGCATTGATCGCTAACACTGAATACGTGTAATAAGCAGATCTGTTCAGCGCGTGCTGTTACATGGTGTTTCGTACATTAAGTAGCGATGTGTTTGTCTCCCGATTGCGCGTGTAGGTGCTTCTTCAGGTACCATTTGTTTCGGCAAGTGGCAGCTGGGTTCGCCTACACGCCTGCACGGTACGAGGCTTCACATTGCTCCTCGAACTACCGCGATTTCCAAATTCGGGGGGTAATCGAAATAGGTTAGTAGAGTGTGTGTAATCTCGCTTCCATAATCAGGCACTGCAGATCGCAGTTTGCCCGTTTTTTGTTTTTATGTATATATAAATAATATTTTATTATTTAAACGCGATGCTATAAGCGTTAATTACTAGATTAGGATATTCTGAGTTTTTATTAAAAATATATAAAAGGAACCGATGTAATTGATTCAGATCATTTTCTCAGTTTGGAAGATTATTTTACATTAAAATAAGTGAATGTTTGTTATTAATTTTAAGCGAATTTAAAATTTTCGGTTTTGTAATTAAATTATATTCTCTATATCTGAAAAATGGTCTGAATATTTTGCCAAGCATTAAATCAACATTTTTCAAATAATATTTATAAAAACACTACTCCGTGGCAGCAGGCTTACAGCATCACCTTAACAAATGTTATAAAAAATGCGGTTCATCAATCCATATATGTACACATATGTTATGGAATTAAAAGAAAACTACGTATATTAAAAATAATTTATTATAAACGCCATATGTACAAAAGAATATTTTAAATTACATTTTTCTAAATTAATATGGAAGAAGAAGAAAAAAAGACTATCTTCCTTTTCTGTGCCTGTCTTTACTTTTACGCGGAGAGTAATCTTCCTTATCTCTTCGGTCCCTACTTCTTTCTCTTTTCTTTTCCTTCCTACTCCGTTTTTTGTCATAGGAATTACTTCTATCCCTCCTGTATCTCTTCTTTTCTTTGTACTTATCACGTGACCTGTCTCTAGATTTATCCTTTTCTTTATGCCTCCTTTTCAATCTCTCCTTTGATGTTTCCCTGCCCCTTTCCTTGTGTCTCTCCCTAGATCTGTCCTTTCTCCTATAATTACTTTTTTCTCGAGAAGTAAACGATCTGGATCGACTTCTGTTTTGATTTTTCTTATTATCATCTTTACTCCTAATCCTCATCTTTCTGGACCGTCTTTCATCTTCAAAATTTCTATCCTTCAGGAACTTATTACCCCGATTTCTGTCTCTGTCCTTAACGACATTTTTCTTCTCCTCTTTATCAAAGTATTCTATTCCCTTTCCTTTTCCTTTCCATCGCATTTTCGCAACAGACTGCGAAAAGTCTACATGAATTCTTCGTTCGTCGATCAGAACCTTATCCATTTTGAAATAAGCTTCCTCACAACTTTTTCTATCCTCAAATTCAATAAATGCGTATTGCAACGAATCACCGGTTTGACGATCTCTTATGACTTCGCAGCCGATAATTTTACCAAATCTACTGAAAATAATTTCAAGATCATCATCGTTTGTGACTGGATTGAGTTTACAAACAAAAAGTACATTTTCTGGTGGTGCTATGTCAGCATCGGGAATGTCTCCTACGATTTCTAAAATAGTAGCTCTCGCTTTGGCTTCTTTCTCTTTTTGAATCTCTGCTATTTCTTCTGCTGTTTTGCCAGTGGTATCGTCGATTACTTCGTCGGCACCGATACGATCACTGGACAGAACCTCTGCGGTTGGTTCAGGACTTCTATCGGGAATTGTAAGACCTATAATTGGAAATATTATTTATTTAGTAAAACGGTATTAATTTCTAACTTACTAGCATTAATAATACAGAAAGATACTTATCAAAATATACTCGTAAGATTCTATACAAAAAATAAATTAATATTGAAAATATAGATTTTCTTCTAAAGAACATTATTATGTCCATATTATTATGAATTTATCGATCATAATTGATATTTCTATTTTAGTAACTATAAATAATAATTTTTTTTATTTATTTGACGATCATTAATGTTATCATTGTAATGTTTATATTTAATGATTTTAACAAAGTATTGTACCATATAGCCATTAAAAATTATAATTTATAATACATTTGTAACTACCATTTATATATATATATATATATTTTTCGACATTATAGAGGACTAATTTTATAAAAAATAATTTATTATAAAATCTTATGTATTCTATCTATAAGCAAATTAAACTAAATTTTATTGCATAAAGATTAAGATAAATTATTTGTATGATATATTATGTTACACGTGATATCTTAATACACGAGAAAGCTTTAAATTATTATTTTAATTATTACATACTTTTGAAAATATTAAATTATAGAAACTTGATAATATAATTCTAAAGACATTAAAAATAGAAATATTTCTTTTTTGAACTAATGACACGATATTATAAATTGTTGAAAAATGGACAAATATTGGAAGACAAAGTCTTTTCAGATATGCATTGTTATCTCACAATCCTCATAAAATAGAGAAACTCCGAAAATAACAAGATAACTAGTGTTTCAGCAATAACAATATATTCCAACATTTTACATAAAACATGCTTTATGATACTGAAAATTATATAATTTAAACAATTTACAGCGAAATTGCTGACAACATATATAATAGGTACCTAAATATTCAACTAATGGAATAAGTAATAACCCTGGTTCAAAGAACACAAAGTTTTGACCCAAAAAATTCGAGCTTGAAACATTACACAAAATGCAACGGAAATTTCAGATATGGCATATGAAATTTCATATAATATTATTGTTGAAAAATCACAATTGTCCCTGGCACAAAAATAATAGAGATTTAGTGCTTTTGATTTGTATCGTAAGAAACAACATAAAGTTTCGGTTTCAAAAGTTAAGCACAAAACACTGCGAAACTCTAGAACGATATTGTATGAAATTTCATACACAGTACCCGAAATTTCGTTAGTTTCGTTAGTGTTTCAAGCTCGAATTTTTGAGGTCGAAAATTAATTTAGTTTGAAGCATTGTAATTTAATAGTAAACAACGTGCATACCTGGCGGATCATCGAAAGGATCTTCTAAAACAACCGTGTGCGAGATTCTGATATCTTGATAAGGTCTGTGGGTATTATCTGATACGGTTTCGTTGAATTTGAGTATGACTTCTAAACCTTCAACGATCTCGCCGAAAACGCAATGCTCGTTATCCAGCGATTGGAGGTTAGGAGCGAGGGTGACGAAGAATTGCGAACCGAGCATGTTGTCACCACAGTTGACCATCGACAGCAAGCCGGCCTTATCGTGTTTAATTTTCGGCATTTTTTCGCCTTCGTAAAATCGCGCCTTCTCGCCGATAACTTTGCTGAAAATACTTTCGCCGCCATTGCCCTTGGAAGTTGGATCGCCGGTTTGAGCAATAAACCCGGTCTGTACCGTGTGAAAGAGACTCCAATTATAATATTTAATTTTACATAGTTTCAGAAAATTTAAGGTCGTCTGTGGTCGTCGATTGGTATATAAATCAACTGTAAAATCACCGATCGTTGTTTCCACGACTACAGACATTTTTCACTCGATTATTACGACGTGTTTATAAATAATAACCTTAAATCGAACATATCGTACAACACATCCCAAGCGGTATAAATGAAGTGGCTGTTTTACTTATTTTACTGTATAACACTGGTTTAGATGGCGCTGTTCTTAATTGAAAGCTATGGAGCTATGCTATTTGAACCACTGAAATATAGTAATACTGGAACGTGCACTGACGCGACAGAAACGAGCCGAGTGAGAACGCATGTCGCGGGAGAACCTGTCTTTGTTGTACAGTCAATTCTAAAAGTTGCAAAACATCAACTCCGTGCCTGCAACAGGATGAGGTACAATTTTTAACACAGCACACTCGTACCATCTTTATTAATAAATTAACGACATTATTTATTACAATAAACTTTTCTTTGTGTCTTGTGAAGACCGGTCATATACATTTAAACAATAACTCGAATTACAAATTT
>JABFPN010005742.1:0-12608 GCA_022817305.1 Leptoteleia sp. ZL-2020
TGATGTTAATGTATAAGTTTTATTTGGTAGGAGTTATCGTAACAGACGGTCAGGTTTGGACGGAGCAACGTCGTTTTGTGCTTCGCCATTTGCGAGAATTTGGCTTCGGTAGAACCAATATGTCTACATTGATCGAAGAAGAAGCTTCTTATTTGGTGGAACATTTCCAAAAGTTACTTCAAGGCGACGGTATAATATCTAACACTCGAAATTCTAACGCCAACGAGGCACGCAAGAATGGCACCAAAAAGAGTCAGATTTACAAACTCATCGATTCGGATAAAAAGAGCTCGAAACGAGACCAAGAAGAGTGTGTCAGTAACAATAATGTTAAGCCGAAAATAGAAGACGTTTATGTGAAGGCGGAAAGTTACGACGATGTAGTTAAAGCATCATTCCAAATGTCAGGAACCGTTGTACAAATGCAAGACGCTTTTGGTGTTGCAGTTCTCAACACCCTTTGGCGAATGATGGCTGGGAAAAGGTTTCCACTTTTTCATTTCTCTTTTAAACGCATAGCAACAAATATGCGTGCCAAATTTACCGATTTCCATATATTAACTAATATATGTTAATTTTATACCATTTTACAAAATATCATTTAAACAATTTGAAACTTTTCTGAAAATTTAGATATGCAACTGAAGATAAAGAATTGACACACCTTCAAAGGATTCTCACCAAATTATTGAGAGAAATTGACATGATAGGTTGCGCTTTTGGTCATTTTCCTTTTCTAAGATTCATCGCTCCCGAACTCTCCGGTTATAATAAATTTCTACACACGCATCAGCAGTTGTGGAAATTTTTAGAAGTGAGCCCAACATTTAAATGTCAAAATTAAAGTTTAAAAATTGTTTTTTGAAATAAAAAAAGTAAATGTATAAATGTAGTAATGTTTTAGAAATATCTTTCTCTTTGATGTACAGTCAAAAAGTAGCTTCAAGTGTTAACAGTTTTAATAATTACAGATTCAGTTGTATGGAAATGGACTTTTTTGTTTTGTTTTAGGATGAATTAGAAAATCATAAAAAAACGTACAATCCGAATGTAATGAGAGATTTGATGGATGTTTATTTGCAAGTATTACAAAGCAAGGACCACGGGGAATCTTTTTCAGGTGAAATATTCATATTAGATGTTATAAATGAAAATGTTTCTATACAATAAATTATAATTCAACTAATGATTATCAGAGGCACAGTTGTTAGCAATTTGCATTGATTTATTCATGGCTGGTTCAGAAACGACAAATAAAGCCCTGAGCTTCTGCTTTTTGTATATGATATTGTATCCTGAGGTGCAGAAGAAAGCTCACAAAGAAATAGATACTGTACTTGGACGTGACAGATTTCCAACATTAAACGACAAATCTAGGTAAAAGATTGATGATATTCTTGAAATTTTTACTCAATGCAATGTTGCTTTATTTAATTAAACAGATTCTTTGTTATATTCTTGGGGAAAAAAATAATGTTATAGAATCAACATTGCTCGATAACGTTGTCTTTTTTGGCAGGAAATGACAGATATTATTTTTATCTATTAGCACAAAATACCGAAATAAAAAAAAGTGCAGGATAATTTAATTACATTTTTTCAGCTTGCCATATGTTAGCGCAATAGTATTAGAATCATTGAGAATGTTTATGGGAAGAACAATGAATGTTCCTCATCGAGCCCTAAAAGACACAACATTGCTTGGATACCGAATTCCAAAAGTAATTAGATACTTTATATAATAATAAATAATGCGCTTTACTGAACATTTAATATGGTGGAAATTATTCCTTAGGATACTATGATAGTTGTAAATTTTAACCGAGTATTGATGGATGAACAGACTTGGGAAGAACCTGAAAGATTTATGCCTGAAAGATTTATTGACAAGGATGGAAAAGTTTATATGCCCGAACAATTTTTACCATTTAGTTTTGGTAAATAAAATTAAATACCGTAAAAACATATCTTCAATTCCAAGCACTGAAATGTGTAGTTTTTAACTGTGTATACATTTCTTTAAAAGTCTTAGCCAGTCCAAATTTCTTGTTACAAAAAAGTTTAGGACTAGACAATATTAAATATAACATTGAAACTTGTTATAGGGAAACCTATAAAAATATCAAGTTTAGAAAATTAATTTTGACAAAAGAGTAAAAAATGAAAAATTTGCTGCTCTAATTTTGTATCGAAGGTTTCTTTATTTTTAGCATAATATACACTTAAATAATTGATACATTTATCTTGTTTCAATATAAAGTCTGTCTTTGTTTAAATATAATTTATATATTGTTCATTTGTTTATAACGTGGAAATAATTCATTATTTAGGGAAACATCGCTGTATGGGAGAAGTACTTGCCAAAAGTAACGTATTTGTAATCACTGCAGCACTACTACAAGCTTTCACTTTTTCTGCAGTACCAGGAGAACCAAAACCGAAAGATGAATTTGTAGATGGTGTAACTGCTGGTCCAAAACCATACAGAGTATTAATCAACGCGAGAATGTGAAACATTGGTATTTTTTTGATTTATTTTAATATAAATTTGATAAATTAGTTTAGTAATTAGTAGAATTACTATTCATGTTATAATTATGTTTTAGGTAACGAAATCCGAATGTTTTACTCTTATCTTTGTTTGATTTGATTTTTAATCAAACAATTGCCTTTTCCTGTCGAAAAGAACGTTTGAGGACATCAAATTTAACATTTTCACTGTTCCAGTTATAAAACGAAAACATTCGTTTCAACGATAATTCTGGAAAATTTATATTATTTAGAATTATTTAATTAAGACTAGTTATATATTTTTTTAATAGTTATAGTGCCGCTTATTTTCCAGAATTTTATTCACGGAACATAGACGTGTAAAGTGGAACTGTTGTTGAAATCAGTGTATTTTTATGTGACATAACAAATTTCTTTCTTTATGGACAATAAAAAAGATAAGCATTATCTTGCTGAATTAACATATAAAATTTTTATTCTTATAAAATGAAGGGCACTGTTTGTTGTTGTTACGTTATTGTTCGTGACAGAGGAAGAAAATGCCACGAAGAGTGTGGCACATGTTTTTCTTCAAGAGAGTGCTTATCTATAAGCAGATGATTATAACGCAAAGGAAATGTAAAATTCTCAATAAATGAAAATGTTTAAAATAAATTCATTTCTTGATAGGTGTAAAGTCTTTTTTTATGATCATTATTATTTAATTTTTACAGATAATTCGCAACAATACCATACAGAGTCAATATAGAAATAATGTAGTTTTAACTTATTCTAATATTTTTATTAGAGCATAACAATGAAAAATAAAAAACGCACGCTTTCCCCAATATTTTTCATACTAATTCAGTTAAATGAAAATCCACACTTGAAATTAAAAATCCAATCTCTTGATTATAAATCATCATGGGATTGTGTTTAATAAAAATGCCAATTCAGTTATCAGAATCCTGTTTTTCTTTACTGTCACTTCGTTCTGAGCCAGCCCTAGGTTTCTCCTCAGATTTCCGAGACTCCTTTTCTGACCGCTTTTCCTTACTCCTCCTTTCTTTTCTTTCACTTCTATCTTTTTCAGACTTATCGGCATCACTACTCTTTTTATCACTGCTATCACTCTTGTCCTTGCTTCTGCGTTCGCGATCTCTTTCCTTTTCACGAGACTTGTCGGAATATTTGGATTTAGAAGACCTAGATTTGGATTTGGAGCGAGACCTTCGAGATCTAGATTTGGAACGACGTTTGCTGCGCGAATTTGAGCGACTACGACGAGGAGAACGCTTCTTACGATCGCGAGATCGACTTCGAGAACGTCTGCGTGACCTTGACCTTGAACGATGGCGGCTGCGAGATTTGCTCCTGCGCCTGGAAGGTGATTTGCGTCTACGCTCGCGTGATCTTGATCTTTTTGAACGGGAACGTGAACGCCTTCGATGACGTGAACGAGAACGTCTGTGTCTTGAACGTGATCTTCTACGAGATCTAGATCTAGAAATTAAACAAATAATATAAATGTTTCATTAATTAATTCTATAAATCAATGTCATTGGTTGGAATTCAGAATTAAAAAATATATATAAAGATACATTAACGTTAGTCATTTTCAATCAAATTTCATAAAAATTTCAATAAACAATAAAGAGAGAAAAAAAATAAAATCTCTATTTCTTATGATTTGTTTTTATAGGCCATATAAATATATTTTGTAGGCAAATAAGATAAAGGTTAAAATATTTACCTTCGTGAACGTCCTCTGGAACGGGATCTGGACTTTCGTCCCCTAGAACCACTTCTACTTCTCTTATTCTTGGAAAGCATGCCAATCATAGGATCTATTGTTGCAGATATTAAGCTCTGAGCTTCCTTTACACTGGACATAGCTTCCTCAATCTCTTTCTGCGCAGCTTCATTGCTCTTTGCTTCTGGTTTAGCAATTCCTTGTGTCGAATGATAAATTTTAATTGTTCTGTCGCCTAACATTTGGCCATTTAATTGTAAAGCTGGCACAATACTGGTTTGTTCTGTTAATTCCAATAAAGCATAATGTTCCGAATCAGAATCACGCGTGCACATACGTAAATATTTAATTTCAACATTGTTGTTAGCAAAAAATTCAAGTATTTGATCAGTTGTAGTATTAGGATCAAGATTTGCAAGTTGCAAAGTACGCCTAATTTCCTCAATTCTACGACTATCCAAATTTCCTGGTAAATGTGGATATGTAGGCAAATTATTTGCCTCTAATTTTGGATCAATTGTTACGATAACATGATTTGGTGGAATTCCCTGAATAGAATTCACAACGTTTGGTGGTAATTTTGGCTCTGAAGGGTAAAGTCCTGAAAAGATCAATTTTTAAAGAATTAGTAGTAAATCTAAATATTTATTAATATAAATCTTAATTTATATATTAAATAATTATTAATATATATCTCTAAATATTTATTAATATATATCTTAATCATATATCGTATATATATAATAATATATAATACAGCAATTTTCATCATGATTATTCTTTTTTTGATTATTTAATTTTATATTATAAATAGTTACACACGTGACAAAATTGTAGTGTAATAGTAAATATTATAACACTTACCAGGTACTACTGTGCCATTCTTAGTAAGCTCCAAAGCACGTTGTTCATCTGGAATATCTCCACTTTGATACGGGATTACAATTAAAGCTCTGTCGATGAAAACTGTGTTTGTCATGTGTTGCGCGACCGCAACACAACCTTGATCATGGAATTTGATGTAGCAAATGCGAGACTGCACTGGTACAGCAACATCACGGATTGTAGGATACAATCTAATATCTTCAATTTTACCCAAGTAACCAAACAGCGTTTGCATTTGATCTTTGGTCGCTTGTGGTGCAATGTTTGTAACTTGCACAACTTTCGACAATGTTCCCACAGCCATTGTCGACGCTATTTTTTAAGGTTAACTTTTGTCAATAAATTCGCCGGGAAGTCACGCAATCTATTATCATCATAATGTTATGGAATCCAGATTGTAAATACGTGTTAAAATTGAGCACTTTTAGTAGATTTACACAATTAATGTTGGAACGAGTAATCAAGAAAATGTATTAATAAAAATAATATCAATGATAGCACGGGGTTGCTGAATTAAACAACTCTGCTTACGCGGTAATTCAAATGTTCTTCCATCACTGGTTCAATTTTCAAACTCACACGTAATATCGTAATCGATAAACAACAACGAAAATACACTCCTTTGAAATATAAACTTTGGAAGTTTAATATTCCAAATTCTCTTCTTTTCCTTAACTTTCTCTCCAGAGACTAAAAACCATTAAAAACTGAGTGCAGTCAAGTACAGTACAGGGAGTACAACATTTACAAGCCGTCCAATGCAGGAGTGCCAACTTTCAGAGGCACAATGAGCGCCATATGAAGCCGGTACCCCCAAACTAATTGACACAGCGTTAAATTTAAATGTAGCTCTGAGTTAAATAGTACTTTTCAATATTAACGTGATGCCGCAAGCGTTAATTATTAGATTAGGGTATTATTTGTTCTTATTAAAAATATATACAAGTAATTGATATAATAGCTTCAGACAATTTTCTCAATTAGTCAAACAATTAAAATTAAAATGTGATTTAAATTTAATTTCAATGAAACACAATTTCATTTAAATTTGTAATATTAAGTAATATTATGTATGGAAAAATACTCTCTCAATAGAAGTGATTATATGGTCAATGGGTAATAACAAGAGAAATTTGAAAATTATTTATTTTATTTTGTTTTTAAATATTACACAAAAACTTGAAACTATTGACAATGTGGCTGAGGTATAAATAAATCTAATTAAAACCTTATAAGATTTATTTAAAACTAAATATATAATTTATCTGATACAGATAAATATAAATATTTTTTCTTAAATATAAAATAGATTTTGTGTAATCTTTAACCAGTTTAATAAGTACATATTATATATCATTTTTTAAAAGAATTACTCTCCCTTGAATATCACTTATACTTGTATAAACGTTTGAAACAATATTTGCCTCCGATCTTTTTAATCTTTTTTGTTTTTTAGTCTGTCCTTTACATTTCTTTTCATGTACAAATAAACTGCCAGAATTACCGTAAGCTACACCACACAATTTACAAGCATAAGGCTTTTCTCCTGTATGAGTAAAAATATGTTCTTTCAAATATTTATATCGTATAAAGGATTTGCCACAAATTTCACATGAATGTTTCAATTCACCCGTGTGGGCCATCAGATGATATTTAAAACCATTTGCAGATGCAAATGATGCACTGCAGAGATGGCACATAAATAATTTATTTCCCGAATGTGTTAGCTCGTGTCTTTTTTTATAACTCTCAATAGCAAAGGCTTTATCGCAAACTTTACATTTAAAAGGCTTTAATCCAGTATGCATTTTTAAATGAAGACGTAAACCTGATTCAGTTTGTAACGTTTTACTGCAGATATCACAAAGATATTTGCTGTCATTACTCTCTGAAATTTCTTTTTTATCTTTCTTATTTCGAAACATTAATTCTTTTACATCACCATTTAAATTTTGTGTATTATTTTCATTAATGTTCCCATTTTCAAATGAAGAATTTTTATTTGAATTTGCAACATCTTTTGACATTGTAAGAACATTTGTTAATGTTTCTTGTTCAGTGACGTGTTGTCTATGAGTAACCTGTAAATTATTTAAATTATATTTATAAAATTTATGAAACAGTGTCCTCTTAAAAAAAAAAATTAGCTGTAAATGTCATAAAACAATTATCAAATGAAAAGTTCATTACATCTGACTTGGATGCCTCTGGTAAAGAATTTTGGTTAAAAATTTGGATTTCTTCCTCATCTGATAAACCCTTCAAATACTCAGGATTTTTTGTTAATGACTTTTTTAACTTGTATGGTACTTTAGATATGTTCTTTTCTTTTTGAATAAATAAATTTTGATTCATTTCGGTAATATCAGTTTGAATAGAAACATCCTAAAATATAAAATTATATCATTGCTATTTGTATCTATGTACTGAATACATTATTATAACCAAAAACTACAATTGAAATTATTATATATAGCAAATATTTTTAAAGCAGATATTTATTTAAATTTTAGAACATTGTTTCCATTTGTTGCACTATATATCATTATAATCTAATTTAATTTTAGTATTTACTACCTAATGTCTTAAAAAAATAATTTAAAAGGTCATTTGACTATATTTTTGTATCAGTTTAAAAATAGAGATATCATTCATTTCTTTGAATATTTATTTTCAAGCTATTTTAATCAAGTCATTAAGTCTCTTAATAAAGCATTATGAAGATAATAATACTCACATTAGTCTTAATTAATTTCATATTCTGTTCATTCTTTTTTAACTGCATTTCATATATTTTTTGTAGTTTTACATCAGAATCTTTGCACATACTTATGAATTTTTGAATATTGAATAATTTTTTCATGCAATTCTTGCAAATACATTTTGGCAGAAGATCATTGTCAGTTAACTAAATTACATAAAATTATTTCATTATTTCATATATTCGTTATTATGATTTTTACAGGCACTATGCAAATGACAAAAGAAATACAAATACGTTCATATGTTGTATTTAAATGAATTAGAAAATGTAAAATAAATATATCGTATAGATATTAAAAAGTAGTTTATGCTAATGTTTTATATATAACTGTAGAATACAAGTATCATTAAAAAATAATATTTTTTTGAATTATATATATAATTTAGTTGAACGAATACCTTTATAGAACACAATTCTTCAACAGATAATTGAATTTTTAATGATTTTAAGTCTTGATGGTTAAAAATATTTATTAATTTTCGATGAATACTTAAACATAATCTGCAAATATTTTGTGAATTTTGAAATATATGTTGATCCATTGCTTCGGTATAATTTTAATTTTTAATTACATATTTAAACGTTTCAAATACTTTGAAACAAATAATCAATAATAAATTTCTATAAAGCAGACTGTATTGGTTTTTAAACTTGTTTACATGTTGATACTTTGATTATATCATTCACAATTGCTTGGGCATGAAAAATACAGATGGAGAAGATGTAATAGCCAGGAGTTGTGAAGGGAATTCCAGTCTGACTGAAAGTACAATGAGATTTTATCTTCTTCTAATACACCTTTTTAAGATAAGATGAAATATGTGATTGTTTATATTAAAATGTTCTGAGCAATGCTCTTGTCAGTTTGTTTGTTGGTTAATAAAATGACGAATATAAATCAAATAGGAAAATAAACATCACATTTAAATGTTGAAAAAAATATTGAAAATAGTATGTACTGCGACAAGTGGCGTAAAATAGTCATGAATAATAATCATATTTCATATCTTTATTCGTTAATTTGAATAGAAAAATCACTTGGAGGATAAGAATATATTTAATGGAATTGAATTGTTTATTTTGATCTGGGTATATCCTGCTTAAAGTTCCACCATTGAAATTTTGAACTTGCTTTCATTTCATTTAATAGAAATCTTTAATATAAGAATCGCTTGAAAGCGATCAAAGAACAACTAGAATTTAAACATCTTCAATAGATATAATTATATAAGTGTATTTAAATTGCTCAAATTGTTTTTACTAGATTGAAAGATGAATTTAATAACGTTCAAGTTTTCAGTGCAGTTTGTTATTATTTTGTTTACAAGGGAAGCGACTTTAAACTTGATACTTTCTATATTGACTTAAAACATCCTATGCTTAGCAATGTAACTGTGTTTAAACATTGCAACTTGGAATTTATATAGCAATGAATACCTTGTCTGTATTGAAAATCTCAAACTGTACAAATTCAATGATGAACAATTCAATGAAGATTATTTATAGAATCAACAACTCTACATTCAATCAATAATGGAAATCACGGAAAGTAATTGAATGAATGGCAAAAAATCAAGAAAGAGAGAAAGGAAGGAAGACAAAAAAGTGACGGTGTGGCAAGCGAACGACTCGAAGGAGCGACAACAGCAGTAGCAGCAGCAGCACAATTATTGGGCCGCCCCTGCGCTATGCTACGCGCTGGCTCTGCGCTGCGCTCCCTTTAATATGGCAACGCTGCGCCAATGTCAGTGGTCAGATGATTCCATACGACATTTGATGGTTAGGTACGGCAGATTTTGCCCCGAAATGCGCCGTTGAGGTGAAAAATTACGAAAAAAAGGCCCAAGACCCGCGTCTCGTCGAGTGTTTATCCATTTGGATTAATTACGCTCGGATGTTGCTTCGACGGGGCATTTAAATAGAGCGAAGTAACGCGTAAAATGGTGAGTCATTTGTTTTATTTGTCAGAGACACATTTTGAAATAAGACGCACGCACGCACGCAGGTAGGCTGGCAAGCTGGCGTGCGAGTGCCCGCGACGTGCGGATTTGGCCGGATTAAGCGATGCAAATCGTAGTTAGTCGCCTGTCATTCGATGTACAATTTAGACGTTCTGTCACTTTTCACGTCTGTCATTTGTCTGTTCGTTGCCGAGCTCGAGCGCGGTGACGCGGTTTCTTTATGATCAAATCCGTCTCGATTACGCGCCCGCAATCTCTCGTTTATCTTATGACGCAAAACCTTTGCAATTTCGATCCCGATCTGTATAACAATTTGCCAAGTTCTGCCCTCGGAGTTTTGCGGCCCATTATCGGAGCTCTCGATTTCATGAAAATTCCATCCCATGTGTATGCTTTCATCCACAGTGCTTTATTCTTTCTCGCAGTCAACATTCAGTGTCAAATGCGATTAAGAATCATTTTTATTTATATTAACAGTTATATGTTTATCGAGTCAAGTTTCTTTTAAATAATTCTTGTTGCAATAAAATAATTTGTTTTCATATTGATGTGAGTCGATACAGAGAAAAATGTGGTACAATCCAATTCTTTTTCTTCTTCTTTTTTTTCTATACTATTTTCATCTTTGTTAATCAGGGAATCAAATTGAATATCTATGTAAGGAAATTTTATATGATAAGAATTAACATTATTTTAATCATTTATAAAAATTAGTAATCCACATTATTATGTTTGATGTTTACTAATTATTCTTTGCCAACTGTTTTTAAAATGTGAAATTATTTCATAAAAAGATAATATACGCAATTAAATAATTAGAAAAGTAAAGTGTATTTAAAAAAAATGTCGATTTTTGTATTGCTAATTGTATTGATAATTATTTAAAATTGGTTGTTATTAATTCATTTGGTTTTTTAATTAACTTGCATAATTTGCTCGTAAAGTGAAGTTAAATGTTTAAAATGTTTAATACAATTCTTTTAAAAAAAGGTATGTCACGTTAATTTATTTTGTTGAATATAATTTTCTTGATTTTATGTAATTATTCTGTAGAAATTGTACAAACTAAAAATTTAGATTTTTTTTAAAAATAATATTTTATATTAATAAGAATTGAATATTATATAAATAAATATTTTTTTAATTACTATTTTTAAAACTGTATAATATGCTTTTAGTAAATTCAGTCGGCTTTTATTATTATCTTATCATATCTTTTTGTTGTGTAATCATTTAATGAGCATTAGGTACTATTACTAGATTAATTATAATAATTCTATTTTTGTTATACATTTAATTATACTGTTTTAAACTTTCATTAATAAATGTATTCAGATATTAAATAAAAATATCCTCTTCATTAAAATATGATATAAATATAATACTGGAGAATATGACTTTTTTTTTTCTAGACCAAAAATTATTTACATTCTAAAATAAATGGTTGCTTTTAATGTAAATATGCAGCTGTTGCAGATCTAAAATAAGGAGCTTAATGCTAAAATGTTAATTGTTACTTAGAAATTTCCTTCAAAATAAGAATAATTTACATATTTAATTTTAATTTATTCATGAAATGCTTGATTAATTATTTAGCTCTATAATTGTCTACAAGAGTATATAAGAAGTTGCTATCGTATAAATAAAAAATAATGATATCAAATAAATTTTGTCCCTTTTGTCCGGCATTTGTTTAAAGTTAATTACTTTATAATACTTGCAAATATAATAACTGTCAATTTTTTATGTATGTAAACAAGAAAAAATATATAGAAAGAAGGACTCTTTGAAGAATTTTAAGGGCACTTGAAAATTAGGACTCTAACATAGGAAAAAACATTAGAAATAGAATTTAACAAATCAAGTACACGTGAAACAAAAAAGAAAAGTAATGTAAAATATGCCGTATGAGTTCAGATCATCATAATGCCATGGAGAAGTTTCCACTGAAAGGTACATCATCGTCAGCTTCATTGAGTTATCCTGCACATGCCAGTCCACTTACGACTTATCACTCTCTCGATGCCAAGGTATATATTAGGCATCAATATTTCAGCATATAAACAATTATATAATGTGTATACTAATTTACATTAATCACTACCATCGACGTAAAAGCGTTCATTAACCATAATCCTTGAAATTTTGTGGCATAAAAATTGTGACATTACTATATATATATATATATATATATATATTATAGTGTGTTTACTTACAACCACTAAAGAAGATTGAATTGTTACTTGAAACATTGGAAACATTTATTAGTTTGTTCAAATTTTTATGCTACCATGCATGCTTCTGCCATTAAAATCAAATCCTATATCTTGTATCAACCTTTTTCTGTTGGCATTAGGTATAATGATACGTGCAGTGACGCATGCTTCTATAACTTGATAAACTTCAGTCAGTATTATTGGAGTATTTAACTTTACACTGGCATCACAATGTTGCCGTTATTATTATAATTTAGATGCAGAAGGCAATGGCGGATAGGCATGTGATATGCTAGTCATGTATACAAATGCTTCCAAAGGTGTTGACTTTCATCTCATTCTCACTGAGAGAAAAAATTATTAACAGTTGTTACTATATTTCATAGCAACTCAGAGATATATGTATATTTATTAGGGTGTCCGTTATTTTGGAAAAGTTCGAATTTCTTCGCTCTCACCCCAGAAACTGGTTCAAAATATCGAAAAAATAATTCCTGAATTTTTTCAGATTTTTTCGATCGTTATAAACCGTGCCGGTA
>JABFPN010005743.1:0-12608 GCA_022817305.1 Leptoteleia sp. ZL-2020
GAAGACGGATTTTATTTATTCAACAATTTATCTGCTTTCAAACAATATTGTTGACCAAGTGGTGCGTTCTCCTGACTTAAAATAATACATAAGTTGGTTTAAGTTACTAAACGTGAAATATTGGAAACATCAACTTATGTTTTAGAACACATGATTCCGGAATCAATCGCGGAATCAGGCGCTCCCGTAAGCATCCTTTTTCAACAGTTATGTTTATATAGGCAGTAATATTCTCCCGGTGCTAAAGAATGGCGATCTGGTTACAATTTTACAAAATATTTATTACTATTATTTTAAATTAAAAAGACACTAACTCCGTGACAGCAGGCTTGAACATCACTGCTGCACAGCAGTGTATTACTATTATGAAAGACGTGAAAGTTTAGCACGCGAAATCTGGTAGGACTGCGGTCACATTCCCTAGTGGTACTAGCCGCTGGAAAAATGGCGGCTGTAGTGTTGCGATCTACATTAAGGAAATATGTGGGATTTACCAAGGAAACAAAATCACTGTTGCAGAATGCAACATCGATTAGCGTCACGGGGTAATAGTTTGCGCCAATTATTAAATAATGTCTGTCCTTGAGCACTCCACTAAGTTATGTAACGTTAGTCTAACCTTAAATTCCCAATTCTCCCTCTAAAGTATTCGTTTTCGCTAATTGAAGAATTTTTTCTCTCTCGTTTTCATTACATATATTTATCATATCTTTATGCAAATTGCTCTTTACACTTTCATTTAATGCTTGCAATTTTAAATTTTTATTTACACGTACTGTCAATTCATACTTGATCTGCCAGTTTTATCACGTATTTGGCAGATGATTTGTGTTTATATATTTAGAGTTTGTCGTTTGCATTGTAACTTTCATTGGAATCACGTTTAGTTAGACACTAAATATTTTAACGATTTTAACTCTTAGATGATTCAGAAATTTGTCAAACTATTATAGATTTTATTTTATATTAAATTTATAATTGATATTTATTTCTTGTAACATCATGCAAGATGTATTCCTTTTTTAGTTTTTTGGTTTGTTTAAAAAATACGTTTTAATTTAACATTTTGTAATATATAATAGTTGACATAATCATTTATATTTGTTTACAATAATGCAGCTGAAAGTAGAAGAATGAAGGTTGTTTTTAACACTTTAATTAACAAAAATATTGTACACTGAATTGGATTTTAAAAACAAATAACTTGCATAAATGCACGTTTAACTCAATGAAATTTGCAATCACAAAGATATAATACGAGTTTTCTTACTATTACAACGTAATTTTAAAATATGTTATATTTGTATAATTAATATGTAGTGGTATAGTTCACTTGGAGATAACTTGATTTTTTTATGATAAATAATAAATTGGAAAAATAATTCAGTGTATATATACACATGTAATTGGGTAATTTTTTTGACTAATTATGTGTGCAAAAGTTATATAAATTAATTAATTCAAATGTTATTCCATCTTGTACTTTTATTATTTGTATTAGCTGTAAATATATATAAAAAATAACTTTATCATATTTATTAAAAATATTGATTAATTTTAAATCACTTGAATTACATGTACAGTGTTATCTTGGTACTTTTGATAATTTTGTTTATAAACATTGTTAGGTACTTGAGACAATTATCATTAATTGTAATGAAATTAGTTGTATTAAAGTATAATAACCAGTTCAAAAAGTATAAAATTAATATACATTTGTTTTTCTATTCTATTCTCCGTTCTTGTTTATCTCTGCCAAAAACAATAATTATATATATATATTCCTTGACATTTCAGAATTGAAATTCTCTAATTATTAAAATCAGTGCAATAGGAAAAATTCAATAAGCCGAAAATCAGTAGCTGTATTGTTGAAAAATTCTCTCAAATGATTGTAATTTAATTGATGGCACACTCTGAACGGGTACACGGAGAGAAAAGATTAATAAAAATTACTGACATTGTTGGTAAACTGGTCATATACTTGCAAGAACTGAAAAATTACTATCCAAAGTTAGTAAAAAGTGTCAGCTTTCTATGAATCATTTTCAACAAATTGATACGTTTTACTAACTTAAGATAGTAATTTTTCAAGTTTTGCCAATATATAACCAGTTTACTAAGAATGTCAGTAAATTTTATTAATCTTTTCTCTCCGTGTATACTTCTTTTGCATTTTGATAAATAAATAATTAATCAATGAAATATATTGTTATAGAAAACGGAATGCTGGAAAATGGTACCCAGACAAACAATATTTAGAAAAATTTAATGGGCCCGTTGTGTTCCCAGAAACGTTGGAGGGTGCTCCAAATTGGAAAATAGCACCCGTAGATTTACCAATTGAATATGCAAAGAACTCGATTGATAACATCAAGGTGAATTTTGGCCCGCAGCATCCAGCTGCTCATGGTGTGCTACGTCTCATTTTGGAACTGGAAGGTGAGACGGTATTGAATGCAGATCCTCACATTGGATTGCTGCACAGGGGAACTGAAAAGTTGATTGAGTACAAAACGTACATGCAAGCACTGCCTTACTTTGATCGTTTGGATTATGTTTCTATGATGTGCAACGAGCAATGCTTCTCTTTGGCTATTGAGAAGTTACTTAACATTGAAATACCCTTGAGAGCCAAGTACATTAGAAGTGAGTTGCTTTTGTTATCAATTGAAATAATCTTTAATTGTCACTTTCACATTACAGTCAAATTACAATCTAAATCATTTCCATCAAATAAAACAAATATTTATGTTAACAAATTGGACACATGTTTTATTTTCAATATCCAACTATAATTATTCATCATTACATAACTGTAATTTGCTTACACAGTCAAGATTATAGGAATAACATTAACTTCCATAACTGAAAAAGAAGAAAAAAAATAAGACTTTTGATCAAAAAATGAGTTTCTTCGACTGATTTTTTGTTCTATATTAGACAATAATTAAATGAAATGTTATTATTTTTAGCGCTCTTTGCTGAGATAACTCGAATTTTGAATCACATCATGGGTATTGGTACACATGCCTTAGACGTGGGTGCTATGACGCCATTTTTTTGGCTCTTTGAGGAGCGAGAGAAGCTTATGGAATTCTATGAGCGCGTAAGTGGCGCGCGCATGCATGCCGCGTATATCAGGCCTGGAGGTGTTTCGCTTGATATGCCACTTGGTCTGATGGACGACATCCACGCGTGGGCAAGTCAATATTCAGAACGTCTAGACGAAGTGGAGGATCTGTTAACGGAAAATCGAATTTGGATAGCCCGAACTAAAGACATTGGGGTCATAAATGCTTACGATGCTCTCAATATGGGCTTCAGCGGAGTGATGCTGCGTGGTTCTGGCATTAAATGGGACCTCCGGAAAGCCACACCTTATGATGCCTATGATTTAATTGATTTTGATGTACCTATTGGCATAAATGGCGACTGCTATGATAGGTATAATAGGGCATTAAAGCAAATCATTGTCAAGGAGTTTATAATAAGCAAAGTGACAATCTGAATGGTTTGGAAAGTAATGAGTAGATAGCGATAGCAATGACGATGATATTTTTCACATCTCACATCTTTATTATATCCTCCTTGTTTCACGGCTATCTTTAGATTATAAATATAGCTCACAATATTACGTACATGTACTTTTAAATGTCAACAAATGTTATTGTTTTTATTTTATTCATTTTCCTTTTAGAATATTTATATAAAATTGTTTGCTTACATTTATATTTGCAAAATTTTTCATACAGTTTTTAATGAAATAGGCACAACAAAATTGAATGTATTTATATATAGGTGATGCACAATGGTTCCATATATCAAAGTACCTCGAGCATCCTAATGCTCAGCAGGAGTATTAATATTAACAATAATAACAACAATAATGGTTTATTTTTTGGTTCATTTTGTAATCCATTTATTTCAGGTATCTTTGTCGAATGGAAGAAATGCGTCAATCTCTGCGCATAATCGAGCAGTGCTTGAATCAAATGCCGGCCGGAGAAGTACGCGTGGATGATGCAAAAATAGTGCCACCAAGTCGTAGCGAAATGAAAACAAGCATGGAAGCACTTATACATCATTTCAAATTGTACAGTCAAGGTTTCCAAGTGCCACCTGGTGCGACATTTACAGCGATCGAGGCGCCAAAGGGTGAATTTGGCGTCTACTTGGTAAGCGATGGTTCAAGCAAGCCTTACAGATGTAAGATCAAGGCTCCAGGATTCTGTCATCTTGCATCATTGGCTAAAATTGGTCCAGGACACATGTTGGCTGACATAGTGGCCATTATTGGAACGTTGGACGTTGTCTTTGGAGAGATTGATCGATAAATTAATGCAACTAGAATAAACGGCGACGTAGACAAGTTATTTAACTCAAATGTATTAATTGTTTATTATTACAATAAAATAGATTATTATCAAATTTAAAGAATTATTTATTAATAGCAAAATATTCTGCGTTGTTAAAAGGTAAAGCTCTGTATGTTTGTATAAATTAACCATAAATACATTACTTAATTAGACCCCTGATGTCAAGAAGAAGATTTTGTCATATTCTATTAACATTTGTTGCAGATAAACTTTTGGGCATTTCTGGGATATTGATATTCAATAACAAAAAATGATATCGTAAGATAACACATTGATATACATATATATCCTCTTGAGATACCTCTAAAATTTTGGCCACTCTTAAGATAAGCGCACAGCATTAATCAACATTATAATGAAAAATTACTATTATTATTTCGTACAGTAGATATTAATATTACTATTTTTATTTTTAATGCATTTGTTCTTCAATTTCCATATAAAGTGTATATGGAAATTGTAACTTGTTGCGCAATGTTTAATTGTTGCTTGATATATAATAATATTTAAATAAGAAAGTAAATCTGAAATCAAATACTTCAATTATACTTTTTTTCATGTTCAAAAGTAAACTTGTATTTTAAATTCATTTCATTTTATCAATAAATTTATTCCAGTTAATAGACTAGTAACAATTATAATAAAAAAAACTGTTAATTGTTCCCTTATTAATTGAGACTTTGGTTCGTTTATTTGTTTCATTTTTTGATCACAAGTTAGAAGGCAGACTAGATAAATCTCGGGAAAATTAATCGTATGATAATAATAATAATAAAAAAAATGCTGGAAATTATAAATTATTGAGAAAAAACGAACCGCAATATTTGTTCACCTCAAACAACTTTGTCTTATTCTTTTAAATAATAATTATTACATATTTCGTATAGATTAATACAAAGTATAGAAAAATAAATCTGTTCCCTTTGATTCTGGATTTTAAATTGAACACAAATATATGCTAAAAAAATTGGTGATGCCGGCAAAATGCAGTTCTGCATCCTTTCTAGTAGTTTGAATTGAAATTTAAACATTTTGTTCTCATTTTCATACGGAAAATATTTTGTAATTGCAATTTTTTTTAGTCAAATGTGAAGCGAGTGTCGTAAGAGAGATGATAAATAATTTGTCTTGAAAAAAATTATTTTATTACTTCAAGTTAACATTTGAAAGACTTTCAATTATATTATATTTCGTCGTCAGAATGTAGTGGTAAATTAAATAAATACAATATATTGTGAGAAATGTAGTAAATATTGCTAGGGACAATAAAAGTATGTAGTAATGAAAATAATTTGAAGGGTTCGATTTTTCGATTATTTTATATTCTCTTAGAGAATAGTGTCTAGTTGCAAGCGTATAGTGTCGGCATCCGACGGCAAACAGGCGAACCTCCACAACGGAGCATGAATCGAATAGCCGACGGGGCGGCGGAGCGTAATCGTTCGAAAGGTCCGACGATACTCGGGACATTGTCAAGAAGCGGACGGTCCGGGAAAAGGTGTAAAAATGCGGAAATAACTGGCCGAAGCAGTTGACTCGAGGCGTAGCAGCACGAGTGCGGGATGTTGCCGGAGCGCGCGCCGCCAGTTTAACGCAGGTTGGCCGACAATGCCACTGTCACTTGTGTTTGACAGCTCGGCCTTCCGACTCGCATCGACTGCCCGTTCCGACGTAAACACGCAACAATGATTATTCAGGTACCAAACTCGGACCTGTCAAAGACACACGGGCTCGATATTTGCCCAACTTAACGACCAGGTAATCGCCTTACCTGGGTCACCGGGGTGGCACCAGTGTGTCACCAGGGTGTCACCGGGGGCGACACTGGAATTTGACAGTTCGACATACACCGCTAACTTTATCCTCGTCATCATCTTTTCTATCCTTTTTTTTTCATTTTAATCATTATCATTATCATTATTTATATCATTATTATTATTATTATTATTATTATTGTTGTTGTTGTTGTTATTATTATTCTTATGATTTGTTTATCACCGCCCCGCGCGGGCAGGACGAACATTTTTTCATCCAATCGCAATGATCGATTACTTTTGTTTCAGTGAATTTTGAGGTTAATCGATAATTCATTTTCGATATTTATGTTTAATTGACGCGCGGGTGTTTGTCAGCCTCGATCAATCGACGCCTTTATTTTCGCCTATTTTTTTCTGTCATGAAAATTTATTTCGAATATTTTCAACGCTTGAAAAGGGAGTTGTTGCCGTTAATATAGGCAATTTTTAATGGGCTCTTTCGATAGCCGGGCGATGGCAATTTTTGAAAGAATTTAAATATTGTAAATATTTTGCTAATGTGACGTTCATGTTTTGGGTTTATGTGCAATGTATTTCAGAATGGTTGAAAGGGCGTGTATTTACATTTAATTGAAAGTGTATTTGAAGTTTCCAATTGATATGGCATCGTCGTAAAATCTACTAAAACAGAAATAACCCTGGTATATTGGCACATATCAATTGATTTGACAAATGTTTTCATGTATTTTTAGTTATGATTTATACTGTATTTTAATAATGTCGGTATATTTTAAATAACTTGAAAGTAGAATTATACATTTCCTTATAAAGTAAAACATGGAAAGATTTATCACACTTAACAAATTTACATATTGTTTTTATTTGTTTAAAATATTTAAAAGAAACCTGCATTTAATAATATAATATGCAACATTTAACATTATATCTAGTAAAACCAAGTCTTACAAACTTAAACAGATTACTTTTTAAATACCTGTGTCTTTTTAAAAATATAAACGATGAATATATTTTCTTTTTATTTATTTAAAAGAAATAACAAGTAAAATTCATACAATGAAATAAATAGCGATAAATTCATTTACACATATCAATTCTGAAAACTTGCTATAATTGTAAAGCAGAAAATAGAATAAAAAAAAAATCTACATTGTTTCTTAATCCCGTTATTTTACTTATCATTTGTTACTTTTTTTAGTGTCCAGACAAATTTGTCTTGTCTTCTCCTATGATACTGAATGAGTAGTGAAAAAAATGGGAAAAAACTCGCAAGATTTTGTAGCAGACAATATTGTTTGCCATGTTTTCATCCTTTGACGAATAACCTATTTTGTATAAAATGAACAAAGAACTAATAAATATTACAACAATTAATGAAATTATATCATAATAATAAAAATAAAGAAAAACGGAACCAATTATTTTCGTGGTTTAAAATTTAGATATACTTTAACTTGGACACACACGCATGCTTAATTTTATTTTTACGTCTTTACCGCAAAATAATATTTTGACTCTTTCAGTTATTTTTTCATTTAATCAAAAAAAATTTATTCAAAATTTATTCAACTTTGTTTTCTATGTTTCATAGTGTCTTTTATTTCCATTTAAATAAATATTGCTTTCAATTAACAAAAAATTCATATAAAAAATATTCTTCTTTTTTGTAAATCCTGTTTAGTTACTTTTAATTAATTTTTTACAAGTGGCATTATTAAGAAATTATTAAAGCTTTGTTTGATACACACTGCTGATTAAAATGAACTTATTGAATGTTACTGAATTAAACATAGTTACTTTTTTATGTCAAGTGGCAATCAATTAAACAAAAATATTATTTTGACAATTAAAATGATATTAATAACTTGCAATTTATTTTACTTAAAAATGGGTATTTTATTTTCTTATAAAAAAAACTTTATTAATAATACCCTGTGTTTGATATAAATAATTTATTATATTGAGTTTGTTCTTATTTGCAGCTGTATAATTTAATTGAATTTTGGTATTATTATTATTATTATTATTATTATTATTATTATTATTATTATTATTATTATTAATGTGTAACGTTCAATAATTGAAAGTAAATTCACTGCAAATAATGTGATAATAATTTTTACTTTCATAAGTAAAATAAGAAAACCAGTTAAATTCATTTTGCAAGTTGGTGTCGTTGATTAAATAGGCGAGAGACATGAAAAAAGTTATAAGGCTGTGAAAAACATGAATGTACATTACAATTAATAGTGTTGTGTATGAAAATTAAAATTAATGACTTTGAGAAGCCAACATGTTATAAAAATGATTTGCGACTTTTCCAATACTAATAAAAGATTTATATAAGTGACTATGTAAAATCAACTTTATTGCAAATCATGAAACAAGTTATTCATTTATCTATTTTATATACACTTATTTACCAATCACCTTATCCACTTCTTCTCACAATTTTCATTACATCTATATTTATTTATCAATGAAAATTCTAAACATACAAATTAACTTTTGGAACGTCACTTCAGCAAAGACTCTTCAACTACAGGAAGCATTATGTTAAATTAAAATTATCATAAAAGACAAAAGATACGTGTTATCTAACATTGTGGTGAAATGTTAAATGTAAAAGCTTAAAATTCTTTTATGTTTACAGAACTGGACTTAATTGACTTGTCGAGAGAGAGAGAGAGAGAGAGAGGGAGGGAGAGAGAGAGAGAAAGGTAGATAGATAGAGATAGAGAGGAAAAAAAGGAATCGTGTAAATAAATTCTAACAATGGATAGTGCAGGCTTCAACATGACCGCGGGTTCTCCCGCGTTCGGGATCCAGGAGTATTGGAATTACACGATTGAGCGTGTCAATCTTGAGGATCTCAAAATGGACAGCAACTTTATTTGGTTGCTTTGTTCACTGGTGTCTGCCATTTCCTGGATCATATACATAGCATATTATAACAGTAGAGTCATAGGATATATATTGACAAAATTGTTGAACCGATTGTTTATAAGAGATGGATATATTAAAGTTGGTGAGTTGAGAGGATGAGATACTTAGTCAATAAGGATCTTTACTGTTGTGTTGGCTCGATTTCCTTTCTCAAGGCACCTACATTTGTGTTTGTTTATATTTATAACGTTAATATTTTTTTGTTGCAGGATCATTTACGTTATGCGCGTTAAGTGGCAAAATAATGTTTAGAGATATAGATTATATAACGACTGATTACAGTATAAGGATCCAAGATGGATGGCTCATATTTCGGTGGTGGAGAAGTTACGTTCCAAAAGATGTCTCCGAAGGTATAAATCACTTTGCATTAACATTTTTCCTTTATTAACGAAAGTATTTAGTTCAGGAAAATTAAGGGATAAAAGTCTTTACGTTGAAGAACGTTCAAGATTTTACAATAATTTACTCTGAAACTTTTACAGTCTTATAATAATTCTAATCAAAAAGTCTTCTGTAAGTTAGTTTCTATTTCAACTGATAGGATTAAAGTTTAAACGTTGATTAGTTTTATGCATACAAATATTATGACCAGTGTATTGGAGTGTTCTGATTCGTTGTACAAGTTACGTCATCTCCTAGACTTCAACAACGAATCCGCACACTCCACACGTACTCATTCGCAACGATAAGGTGACGAAAAAAAAGATTCTAAGCGAGACATCGAACCGTAGTAGTAAATTACTTTTGAATTAATCATATCTACATTCGGGAACATGCATCGTTTGCTTTTAGATCTCTCACATTCCGATACACGTCTTTCTGTCATGTTGAATGGTTACGAACTGCACGTCTACAATCGCTGTCAGCTTTATGCACAATTAGAAAAATCCTTTGGTCTCACTCCTCAATTAATCTCCGATATTATTAACGATAACTTAAACATTGACGAACGAGACAGAGAAACGATAAACAATGCGGTTATTGAGAATCGCCAACAGATCAATGTGTCCAAACACGTGGAGAGCATTCGCAGACAGGAAGCGCACGTAATAGCCAGAACCTGGCGAGACTTGATACCGGTCATCAAGCTAGACATCTGCACTGTGAGTTTTTGTATGAATTTATAAATAATCGATTTAAATAATCATCAAAACTCTCTGACGGGCAATTAATTAATATAACCAGTAACAAAAAAAAAAAAAAAAAAAAAAAAAAAAAAAAGTGATATATATTATAAGAACATTGAAATTGAATTTTAGGGTCGTTTAGTTTTCGGCAACCGGCTGGTCCCCACGACCCTTTCCATAACCGTGGAAGAGGCCCACTTTATGTATTCAACAAAGCCCGCCGCGTCTGCGCACGATCACTTTATGCACTTCACCAAATGTAAGGCTGAGAATTTCAAAGTGATTCTTGCGCCCAGTCCCAAATACACCGGCATGGTGGACGAGCCACCACGATATATGGGCGAAGGTTTCGTTGTTCTCAGTTCGAATAACATTGAACTCTATTATTACATGGACGAGCCCGGAGTCGTCCCCGAGGAACCCGAGATGACGCGGCTCGCCAACGGCGACATGGTCGAAGCCATGTTTCCTATCTGGGGCATCGACATCAAATGTGGCAAAGTAAGAATTCAATTTGCCCAAAAAACAAAAACAATATTAAGGATTGCGCCAAAATTACGCAGAATCATCCTTATTCTCCCAAATAAACCTCTAGATAAATATTTTTTTAAATTTAATCAAACCATATAAAATATGGGAAAGTTGATTTGATCCAAAGTTTCAATAACAAAAGGTTATAGATATGTATATGTCTATATCTATAATTATTAAATAAAATTTTTTTTCAGGGTACCGATTTTAGTTATGGTCCCTGGGCCGACCGGCAGAGGGAACATTTGTTCAAGTTTTTCTTTCCAAATGACTATCAGCCACTAAAAGTGACAAAGCCACCAAAACCTGGCGAGAAAAGACAGGTACAATCGTTCGACATACGCCTGTCCACCCTTAACGAGGCCACCATCGACATCCTCTTTAGTAAGAACAAAGAAACGAATGCCGTCCATGTGAACGTTGGCGCTGGCTCGTATTTGGAGATCACCATGCCCTGGATTGTCCTCGAGAATGGTTACACTACTAAGATCACGGGACAGTTGCTCCATCTGGAAGCCACCACTAGTCTTCAGTACCGTAGTCTGGTGCAAAGCGAAACCTTGGAGTTTGGTGTCAAGTGCCACTATCCCATAAAATGGAACGATCATCAAGAGTGGAGCTTGAATCTTACCGGATGTAAAGCTACGGCGCATATTGTTTACTCGCACAAAGAGTTCTTCCAAGTAAGATTATAAAGCTTATTTACCAAATGTCATTTGGGTTTCTAACACGTTTTTCTTTTTTCAATTACTGGATGATTGAAGCTAGCAGACACCCTTCGGGCTCGTTCTGCCTCTGTCCTTTCACTTTACATAAAAACTTGTTTCAATTATTATATTATTAATATATTAAATGAAATGCTGCTTAATTATATTAGTAGACGAAAATATGAAAGAAATAGTTGTTAACTCTTATTAAAATTCTATCCAATTGACACAAATTTGCAAACAGTAAGTAAAAATTAAAAATTGTTTCGTAGGACTTAATTAACGATTGGGCGAGCAAGTCGCGTCCAGACATTCTCCATTTTGTGCCGTACACCTGGAAGTTTAGTCTTCTACTAAAGGAATTCGAAATTGTAACGCTTTGCAATGAGTACAATTTGATCGATTGCTCGTCTCAAAATCAGGAGAACGCGCACATTGCCTTTTGCGGCGAGATATTTGATCTGTCCTTTGATTTACCATTCACCGACTTCCTCCCAGTGACAATCTCCCTGCGCTTTTGGATTCAAGGCGAAAGCGTCGACCTGGCATTCTATCTTCCAAAGGTCAGCACCAATCGATCGGTCTTGTTGGCACTCGAGAAAAATTCAAAATTGATGGTCCGCGATGGTTCTTGCAAGAAGCCGCGTGAACTTTCCACAAAAAAGTGGAGGAATGTGTGCGATAAGGAGCAGGGCTGGGTCGATTGTTGGTCAGTACCTATAGTGGCGCTGAGCATCAATTATGTTTACCATCCTTGTCCACCTTTGGGTCCAACGCCTCAGGCGAATATTACCACGCCAGAAAAAGAGGAATTGCTGCTGTCGCCAATGAGAATTCCCAAAAGAAAGTCTCCAGGTTTACGGTTAGTTGAAATTTTCATACGTATATTATGTATATCAATATAAATGAATCCATGAGAGCAACGAATTTCGTGTGTTGTACGAACACTGCATGCATGAGAAAAGTATGACTTGATCAGGCATCAATGCGTCTTATAAGCTGTTTTCATCAGGCTCTACCATTTGCGATAAATACATATTTAAATTGTAACACGGTGGCCGCCGCTACCCGGCGGCAGGGGCGTAGCGGGGACCACCGGTCGCTGGCATCCCGGGTAGGTTGGGCGCCAGGCCGCTTGAC
>JABFPN010005744.1:0-12607 GCA_022817305.1 Leptoteleia sp. ZL-2020
AAAAAAAAAAAAAATGTCAAAATAATTTTTTTAAATAAAAATTATATTTATTTTGGTACGCACAATAAACTAAGGTTGCAACATTAAATTAAATTTGCGTACGGGATTATTTATTTTAATAATATTATCGGAAAGAATTTAAAATAATTATTCTAAATCGTGTAACGAAGCGTTTATATAGAGATTATAACAATAAGTAATAAATATGCAACGTTATAAAATAACTTTGCTGAAACATTCACGGAAATTTAATTCAAAGTCGTATAATCAAGATTGTATCTTTAATTTATGCTTAGCAGATTTTACTTTTTACGAAAAAAAGCTAAAATATACAGATTCCTATTCTAACTACACGATTGCTGTTTGCTCAGCACATTTAGCTCTCCAGACGGTTAATTTAATTTCCGAACTGCGTAATTAATGAGATTTATTTATTTATTAAATAATGTCGTGCAAAATAGTGCACTGTTACTCGAAAGAATTACTTTATAATCAAACCAATTACACGGGTTGTAATTTATGCCTTTTTATATAACAACGTATACAAAATATTTTCTATAATAATATCAATGATTCGCATATTCGAATACGAAATTAAGGATCACATGACTTGTATGTTCTCTGAATATTCAACAGTTGCACGCTGCCTGCAGCTAAACAGTCAACATAAATTTTATATAATCAATCTAAATCTTTCTCGGAAATTATAAATGAAATAACTTTAATAAAACTTTTTTATTGCTAAACAAATTTTAAATATTCTTAATAGCTGAAGTTATTTGTATTATCTCAATTAAATGGAATTGCATGCAGAAAAAAAGGTGTGATGTAATTATTATTTGTGCAACTTAATCATATTTTTAATGAAATTAAAATTAGAAGATAAAAAAAAACATGACCAAAATGACAGTTGTATAATTAATTAATTGTTTAAAACGGAATAATACATCGCAATTTAATTTCCATTGTATTACCTTTTAATTATAAGATAATTACTGCAAAACATTTGTAGACAATATAGACCTTTGTATTAAGTACTTTGTATTAAAACATGCTTTCAATAAGTACTTACCGTATAATTTAATTTCACCATCTGTCTCACCCAGAGAATTCGTGGCTATGCATCTAAATAAACCAAAATCTTGTTGACGCACAGACAATATTGTGAGTCGCATTGTAATTTCGTATCCTGACGGTATGATTTCAACTTTGAAGTTGCTATCTGTATTGAAAAGAAAAAAAAATATGTTAATGTTGTTATCGATATAAATTGTAGAAATGTATATAATATAAACGTAAGTGGTTTATTTAAATCAAAGTAATATTTTTCCAGTTTTTCGGAAAGCTTTCAGAAAAGCAAGCAGAACAATTTTGTCACCAGAGATGCAACTACTTTTTAAGTGAGTGTAACATTACGTTTAATTTGAATTTGAAGTAGTTTTCACTCGAGTACTTTTTTTTTTCTGCTGGACATGCATACAACACTGATTTTCAAACGAAAGAGACATACCGTTAATAATTGTTTCGTTTGTCGGTTTAGTCCAATATGTGATCGGTTTTGGAAACGCTTCCGTGCGGCATTCAAGAACGAGTTTCTGACCCTTGTAAGCGCCAACCAATTGATTTTCTATCCATACCATCGGTGGAACTAATCATACAAATAAATAAATATATAGAACCACGGTTTTCATATATCGTTCTCAGGTGTGTACAAAGAACTCCAATGCATTGTAGGAAATAGGCAATCTCTTAGTTTCTTTTCAATGGTATACAGCCGAACACTTTTAACTCTCTTAACTCCCAAGGACTTTCAACTTTTTAACTTTTAACTTTTCTTCTTTACAGAAGAAGAAAAGTCTACAAGTTTTTCCTTTTTTTTCATTCAGAGACGTGCGAACTATGTTTGCTCGGGGGAAGTCGAAGTATAAACTTCTAATCTAACATGAAGATGTAATGCTCGAATCCGTCATTTTTTATTATTCGCATTTTTGCGTGCTCATCGGAACGACGAAAACCACCGATAACAGAATCAATATGGCGTTTGGCAATTTTTGCCAATTTTTCAACGACATTTAAATTCACATTTAATAGTATTAAGATGATTTCTATATTACAGCTGGCAACCGAAATGTATAAATACCGAATTATATTTTAATTAAATTCGATTATTATATTACATTAAGAAAAGTTTTTTGAAAACGCGTGACCAAGGAATAGAGCTCGTCACTTCACAGTTACTAGGACAGAAAAAATGACTGTTTTTAACTGTGCTTCAGGTGTATATTCGTCATTATAGAAATATTTATAAATGAAACTGAAATTTTTCCATTAAAAAATCGGTAATTTTTACTGAAAGACGGATATACATCTGAACTTTTCCTGTCCAATATGCTCATTGTAGAAAATTTTAAGCCTTCACGTGCACAATAGTTTGTTAGAGACGAGCATTTTTGCAGATGACAGTGTAGGATGGAGGTAAAGCATATGACTGGAGGCTGAGAGTTCTGGGTTCTATTCCTTAATAACGACATTTTTTTATAACATTGTTTAAACAGTATTATATAAATTTATATATATCTCCCCGAGTTTATTATAAAGTAGAACCGTTAATAAATTTTCTCGATGAAAATGAGATTATTTAGGTTATTTTGAAATTTCAATTTCAATAAGGGAAAGGGATAAATTATCTTGAGATTTTTCCGAATTCGTTATGATATAAATTTAAAAATGTAGAACAGGTAATGAGTGATTTTAATCCACAGGAAAGACATATGATGAAAATGAAAAAAAAATTACATAAATTATCGTATTTTCCATTATCGACATTGAGTTACTAAACCGACGCGACATTCTCTTAAAACAGTAAACAAGGGTCGGTGGAAAGGTTTACTACAACTACTTTTATCGTTTAAAAATACATACGTACAGTGGACTATAAGAAGAATTCTTTTGCTAACTGTAGGCGGCACTCCGTTGGACGCTATGCAAAGGTATGGCCCCATATGCAGTCGAGTCACACGTGTTATTTCCAATTCCGGACCTTCAATACTGGCCACTGTATTATCAGATTGCACATTAATATGTATAAGTTACGGGCGCAGTATTAATGCGTTGTGTGTGTTTATTTTTATTTATTGTAGCTACACTGCGATGTTGCTATCGTGCTCATGTAAAACTTTGTTTATGGACTACATAAAAACACACGCAATGCTAATTCATAGTAATTGAATTATGCAAACACGAAATAATCATTTTCTCGTAGTTTTAATTAAAAGAAAACAAATGGAAATTATTGAAATCAATATTTAAATTTCGCGATGTAAAACGGAAATTTGGTCGACAAACTGGGGGCTACTCGTTAAAATGACGTAACTTAGTTTACATGCATATTACCAACATCTTATCTTTACGCCCGATGTTTACTATCGCTGATTTCGTGCTTTTATTTTAATATGAATTATTCGTTCGAACATTTTTAATTCCCCTTGAGAAATAACACGGAAATGAAAATTTATTTCCATCACTATTACTTAAAATGGGCGCGCGCGCGCTTTAAGTAGTATCAAAGTATTTTGATCCGACATGAATCTTTCCCCGAGTGCTTTTAATCAAGTTTTTCCTTTTATATTATTTGCTTTATAAGGTATAGAATAAGTAATATGCGTCTTTTATTTTATCAGATTATAACTTGTAATGCCGTATAAAATGTTAAATCACATTAAAGAAAAGCCGCATATAATGTTAAAAAAATTAATATCATATGCTTATTGGGGCAATTATTTCTCAACCATATTGTTCCGCATGATTTTACGTTTGGGAGCACAATTTATAAATGCGGTATTTTACATACATTCAAACAATTTACCGTAATAATAATTTTGATTTTAATTCAAAAATCGACAAAAAATTTAGTTTTTAGTATTTAATGATAAAATAATATCAAAAATCTGATGAGGAGTGGTGCATATTTTTATTTGTTAGTAATTTGAATATTTTTAATGCTTTGTGATATGTCTACAAATTTTTACGGCTAATACAACAAATATTTTGTTGATATTTCTCTTTTATTGGAAAATCATGGAATTTGAATACAACTATGAGCTATGAACTAAAAATAAAGGTGCAAATAACGCTATATTTATCACACAATTAATTACAGTGCGTGGCGGTTCAGAAATATATGTTACTTTTATTCATTGTTGTTTCGAAAATATTTATTAGAATTTATTTTAACGCGAAAACGTAACAGGAAAGTTTAAAATGCCATTGCGGTTGGTTTGTTTATTGATTACATTTTTTATATTGGATATTGTAATTAACCATATAAATAAAAATGAAAGTAGAATTTATAATATGATTAAATTAAATACAGAGGTGTGAATTGGATAATAAAAACGTGTTTAACTTTGAATATGATTACAAATTAAGGAAATTTATTCGATTATGACAAATTGACAAATAAACAAAGTTGTATACGCAGTTAATTCCATGCATTTTTACTGTAATAATTTAAAATGATACGGGGTATTAATTATTTCAGTACATCAATTGTTATTAAACATTGTAAATAGCTTCAATTTATGATAATTACGAAATAATAATTTTTTTGTTTTATGTAGTCAAAAATAAAACGAAAACTCGAATTATTGAGAAAGTAAATAATCATTTACTTCAATTAGTAGTTTGTAATGTTTTGAAATAAATATCAGAAATAGGCCTGTCATTTATTGAGTTCGAACATGGTTGAATGTGTTCGAACACATTCAAACTGCTCGAATAGTTCAGGTGTATTAATGGTTAAAGCGATAGAATAACCTAGGTAAAAATTTATATATGCTACATATTTGTCTCACATCTATTTCATATGTGGCCTACATATGTTCCATGTCTCTTCCATATATGCCACATATGTTTCATATACATCTACACCATGTATGCCCCATATATGATCCAAATCTGTTCTATGTGTGCCCGATATATGACCCACATCTCTTTCATATATGACGCATATATGTTCCACATGTTTTCCATGTATGCCCAAAACACGTTCCACATGTGGTCAATACACGTGTCATATATGGTCCATACAGGTTCTATATATTGTCTACACTTGTTCCCTAGATATTCCATATCAGTTCCATACATGTCCCATATATGGTCAATATCAGTTCCATGTCTGTTCCATACATGCCCCATATCTGTTCTATGTCAGATTCGTTTATGTTCCATATATACCGCATATATGTCGCATATATATATACTGTTCGAACAGTTTGAACATGTTGGAACGTTTTTAAATTTTTGTAGAGTATAGTTACTCGTAAATTGTTATTGTATTCTTCGACGGTTACAAATAATAAATAAATCGGGATAAGGTTATAACGTATAACCATATGTCACATATAATTTCCTATTGAAAAAACTAAGAATTTGTAATAATTTTGTAACAAATTGAAGTTTGTAATAATTAATAACCTTCTTTCTCGAAATACAACTAATTTTGTAATTATGTAAAATTTATATAAAACTTACAATCTAATTAAACTAGTTTGTAATTTCTTACGTTTTAATAATATTGTTTAATTTTAAATGACGTAGTTTTAGTTGTTTAAATATTAATTTAATTATATTAAATATGAAATTTAAAATATTTTTAGAGTAGAATAATGAAGGGAATGAATATTAAATCTTCAAGTACATTAATAAATGTAAACAGCTTTTTTATAATGGTAATTGAATTGGTTTTCAGATTTAAATGTAAATACGTCTTTATATACACAATGAAAAGAGTATGTAAATAATATCCGACGTTAATCTTATATTGCTTAATCGATTCGTTGTGACTAGATGCAGTATGCGATGAAAGTGACATAATTTACAGACACCTGTTGATGGAAGTGGTAGCGTTAAAAGTGAACTGAAACCTATTCCCGGTTGCTTTGTGAGAGCAAAAATGACGAAGATGAAGGAAGCTGGTTAAAAAGAATAGCGTTCAAGACGCTCGGTGCGTTGTTGAGTGTTTCCTCGTTTGTGTTCCTAGATGAAAAATATCTTGCCGCAAAATGAGGACGCTTTTTTTGGTCAGCGTGACATTTAATAATTTTACCTCTCAACGAAATAACCAAAAAATAATAGTGATGCTACTAATTAAAGGCAGGCAGATTAAATCGAAGTGCGGAGTGAAAATAAAAACATTTTTATTATTTGTAATATGTAAAAGTCAGTTGTACAAAAAGTTTAAAGGATTTTCCGTTAAAAAATCAAAAAGAATATTGAATTGTACCGGTAAATTGCGATTCGGCGAAAGCAAATTGGACGTTATTAACGTTTTTTTCATCTAGTGATATAGGTCGATATATGTCTAGTATTCGTTGGATGAAACTCAAAAATGTCTATTCATGTAAAGTCACGTTTCATTTTTATTTAGTGTGACGCATGTTTTTATTGCATTTATGTATTAAATATTTACCAACAATTTTAGTTCGATGTTACACTTAAGTAAACTGTAACTTCTCGAGGACTTAGTTATACGTTAAGATTTCTATATTATTTACATATTTAAATGATCATACATAAAGTATAACGTTTATTTATTCACGATTAGTGGGAATAATTATGTTTTGTAAAGATTTTCATTTATTATTTTCAAATTATAATTTATTATGCTTATACTTTTACGCATAGTTGAAGTTGTTCAATTATTTAATTGAATATATTTTCAAATATAAGTAATTTAATCTTCACATAAGTTTGAAACAGAAAAAAATTTTTTTAAAGTAAACTGTTTAGTATAAAACTGGAAGTTTTATGAATATAGAAAAATTGCGTATGTTGGAAATGTAATTTAAAACAATTTTAACGTTTTATTTTTTGCACTATATTTCAAAGGAATTGATTTTAATTTCTTTTCAATTTCTTCAAGTTAAATGAACTTTATCTTATATTAAAAGTACACAAAGGCAAAAGATTTAATATAAATTACACGGAGAGAAATTTAAATCAAAGTTCTTAACAGGAACTCCGCTATAGTATTTGCTATACGTATTAGTTATTCAACGTATTAGTTTATGGACAATTATTATGTTAAAGCAGACAATGGTTGTTAACGTGTTTATACATTTTACCCATTAAGGCAGTATTTTTATTTTATTATTTTTTAAATTTATATTAAATTGTAAGTATTTTTTCAAAGTAACGATTTAAATCATTTGAACAAATTTTTCAGAAGACCTGTGTGTATATTAACACAGTTTTATTTTCATTAAATAATATCATCATAAGTAATTAAAAAAAATTGAATAATTAAATTGTAATTATTATTAATTGTATTATGTAATCAGTGTTTCACAAAATAAGTGTACATCATATTTTAATAAAATTTAATTAAAGCAAGAAATAATCATTTAAATTAAAAGAACATTAAAAAATAATATTGGCGACATTACAAACTTTCAAATCATTATCCTGATTTAGATTTGTGAACAAAACGCTTAACTTAAGATGCCGAAAGAAGGACTGCTCATAACCGTTAAAACTTACTTTTTACTAATCTGCGTTTCAAGTTGAAAGTTCCGAATTTTGTTTGAATTTTATTGCAGGTTTTTTATACTTATAGTTTTTACATAATTAAAAATATTAACATGCAATTCGTCTAAAATTTAAATGAAATATTCATAATAAGATGTTCATGAAATGAAATTTGTTGTTTTTAATGATAGTGATGTAATCATAGTAAATTAATCTGAAATAGTAATCTTCTATAGATAATTTGGTAATTATTTTTAAATTATTTATAAATTTATTTATATTTTATATATATTATATATATATATATATATAAATAAAAAATAAAAATTTAATAATTTATAAATATGAATAAGTTTAAAACTTAAAAAAACTTTCTATGTTTAATAAAGGAACGCATTAATCAATAATTATATAGTAAAAGGATTGATATAAATTTATCAAATTCAATCAATTACTCAAAATGTAAAATATGATACCCACAATTCACATTAAAATGAGAGGAAAGTTATATCAATTATGCAGAAAGATATATGAGATAGGTGAGATGATTTCATGACGGTCACACGACAGGCTTGTGACATAATCTATTTTCTTGCTCGCTCTTATGTGACCTAGCGAATAAAATTTGTGAATTAAAAGTTCATATCAATTTGAGTTTGTATTATTCAGACAATTCAAAGCTATTTTCAAAGCGAAGACCTAAAGTTAATATCGATTTGGCTACGTTTCTGGCTCAGGTTTAGACTCAAACGATTTCGATTTATTTCTTTTGATTTTTCCATCTCCAACAACTAATCAAATTAATTTGTTTTAATAGGATGTTTTTTTTTTCATTTTATAAAATAACGTTTGTCGTTTAAAAGATTTATTTAATGATTATTTTTAAAAGCCATTTCAGATGTATTTAACACATAGTAGCAAACAATTATAGTTAATGGAATGGAGTTAGTGTAGCCGACTAAAATAAAAAAAAAATATTGTTTGTTGATATAAAAGTAATTTTTTCTTTGTAAGATTTAGAATAAATTATATTATTGAAAATTGATTTTCAAATGATATAATGGAATTTGATAAAATTTTATTGTTTCTAAATGTTATTGAATTTTATGCTATAGAATCATAATTTAATTTTCTGCGATATGATATACTACATTTTATTTTTCATTGGCTAATAAAAATTCTAAAGTCACAAATATGATTAAATATGATAGCAATATTAGGTTTTATAAAGGTAATTAGATTTAAAAGTACCGTTTTAGGAGAAACATTTAATATTTGAAACAAGAATTATTGTTTCTTGAAAGGAACAAATTCTGTTTTAAATATAAATATAAAATTTAAAGCTAATGTCTTACCTTTTAAAAAGAATAATTTTTATTTATTCTATTTTATTTATTTGAAGATTGATATTATCTGATACAAACTTAAATAAAACAAGTAATATTATCTGTGACATATTTCTCGGTGTTGATTTCTTAGCTTTAATTAAGTCATGCATTTATCATATATTGTCCGCTGAGATCTAAACTAGTTAACATAATTAAATTAAAATATACAGATTTGATTATTTTCAATATTTGAAACTGTTGTCTGAAAAAAAATTAGGACTATTTTAAGTTTAATTAACGTTCTTGTCTATTTAAAAAAATATATATTGATATAATTATTTGGGAACAATTTTAAAGATTTTATTTATATAAGAAAAACTATATGTATATATATTTTACATAATATTGTCTGTAAAATACTAATTATATTATAACTTTTGTATAATTACTATTTTTCAAATAATACTGTTTACCAAACAATTTTACTGAACAGTTTATTCATCTTGTCTCGTAAATTCAAATTATTGCAAGCTTGGTAATATTAGTTTAAAAGTGCAATAATATTTCTTACATTTTTTCTCTGTGTACACGTCTATGTATGACCATACATGGTCATGTATATATTTATCTTGGATAATATAAGGTGGATTGTTCTGCAATCTGCTTCACTTAAATTTTCTGCGCAAATAGAAAAACTGTAATTGAATGCTATATTCTATAGCAAATTGATAAATAAATGATTAAAAATGAAAATAAAGAAACAAAATTATAATTTTAATTAAATAAATAGTTTCTTTCATGATTACATTAATGTACTGTCGAGTTGCCATAATTACATGACTATAGCGAGTTCGATTGAAATTGTTCAATTAATGCCATGACGAGATTAAGTTATAGTAACTAGTTTAATATGCACTGCAAATTTTGACGTTATGACTTTGCTCATAATTAGTAAATGCCCCAATCAATACGAAAAATAATTTGAACTGCACCAACAATTAAACCTGTCATGAATAATTTGAAGCTTTTGATTGAAAAAAAAAAAGAACTGTCTTCGAATTCCATTTCTTTATCATTCGTTCATTAATCAAATTACGACGTTTGTTCGTGAACCATATCACGCATTATTTAAGCAACTAAAACAACAAATGCTAAATGTTAAGAAGAAGTTTCGAACAAACGGGAAAACAAATAGTTTCTCTTCACAATTAAAAGTACATTCATATTTCAGATAATTATCATCCGAGTTAATAAAATTAAGAGGAATTTCGATAAACTCAATGAGAAGTCGTTGTCACGCGAAAAAGACGATTGCCGTAAATATGCTTACTTTGTCGTCATGGTCTCGGGCAAATTGGCTTGTAAGGAGCTGAATTCAACTTGTATAAGCTTTATTCCTTCGCTCGTTCGTCGCATTTTAAACTAAGTTAATACAAAGTTAAAAAGGAAGAAAGATAATGCAAAAGAAGAACATTTGTCAGAAAATTAGGAAAAGCAAAATAAATGAAGAGTAACATTAAAACAAAAACGCCTATCAGTTCTCAGGTTTGTCTTCATTAAAGTGATAAAGCACTTGCGTTGATTCTTCTCTACCTACCCACCTTGCCAGTTGGATAACGTGAACTTTCCACCTTCCTCGCGTCGCCATGTTACAGTCGGCTCGGGAGTTCCCGTTGCAGCACAGCGAAGAGTCACATTGTTACCCTCACGCACCACCATATCCGTACTGGTAGGATAGTCAAGGATATCCGGCGGCACTAAAACAATCCGCAATTTGCATTGTCCACCAGGCTCTTTGTCTGCAGTCAAACAGATATTAAGAGCTCGTTCGCAAATATCTGGTTTAAAATTAATGCTACTGAGATATTACGAGTTGAATTTGAACATGATTTACGGACGCAACAAACGCAAAATAACGCCGTTTGATTAAAGTCTCTTAATCGAGTAATGAAAAAGCTCCGCGTATTAACAGCGCGTTACTCCGTTCCATCTATGCTATCGAGGATTGTTATTTTTCTTTTAATTGATGATATTTGCGAATTAGACGGGGAAAACTTTGTAATTGTTCTGTAAAGTTACGTAACTAGAAAATAATTGAATCGTTAGGAACAATGGTATAATTACGTTTAAAAATAAATTATGCCGCGTTAAGTGGAGACATTTTGTTCAATGTAACTTCAACTTTATTCGCCGAAGAAATTTATATTGTTAGTGTCGAATTTTTTAAACAATCGGTAATTATATAAATTTTTGTATTGATAAAAGATTTTATATTGAGTGAAAGAACGCAGCATATTCCATTAAGTACACTGTGAAAATTTTTGTTGGAAAAATTACTATAGTTTATAGCAAACGATACTTATTCAGCTGAGTTATATGAATTTTGCAATATTTTATTAATCAGACTGTTTCTATACACGGAGAGGAAAGATTATTAAAAATTACTGACATTGTTAGTAAACTGGTTATATATATTTGCATTATTCTTAGAAAGTTGACACTTTTTACTAACTTAAGATAGTCTTTTTTCAATTTTTTTTCCAATATAAGACCAGTATATTAACAATGTCAGTAATTTTTATTAATATTTTTTCTCCATGTAGTTATAAAAAAATATATAAAATACTTATGGTAATTTTTCAAAAAAAAAAAAAAATATTCCTCTGTATGAATCTTTCCTTGGTGCCTTAATACACTATTTTATTTAAAATAATATATTTTAGCCGAATATGTTACATTGTATAACAAGTAGGCAAAGTTGATGATTGTGTACACAAGTAGAAAATTATGCACGAGGCGAAGCCGAGTGAAAACCTCACACGAGTGAGCAATCGTTAATTGTGCACATGCTGAGCATGATATTTTTCCTAACATGCAAGAAAAGATGTTTTACATGTTTATTCAGTATTTTACAAAATAACCTATTTTAAACAAAGTAAAACTTTTGCACACGTGCTTTGAATTTGGCATTTTGCGGGCTAGTGCATTTTGTTTTCTGATTGCTCTATGGCACAAAGTACGCTATAATACGTTAAATGTAATGTGCCCATGCGAAAGGTTTCTTCTTCTGAAATAGATAATTTTGTACATGCTAAATAGGCGAGTTAATCCTGGGAACTGGACGGCATTTTTGACATACACTGACGAATCACCGTAGTGTTACACCGAGATAAGAAGTTCCCATGCGTTTAGAGTCACGGAGTTAGTGTTTTTTTTTATTTTATAATATTATTAAATGAAGAGAGTTAATCGATTCTCTTTATACATGGGGAAAACTAGAAAAATTATTAGTCTAAATATTTAATTATTGAAGAAAAATTAAGTGATTACATTTTTATGTACATTTATATAAAATATGAAAGAATCGACCTTTTCTGCTCTATTCAGACATTTATATTGGAATTAAATGAATTTTAAGAAATCTGTCGGCAAAACGCCGTATTGCGCACCTTCTTAAGGTCCACTATCACGGAGTTATTTATAATTAAAATTGAATTAACTTATATTTTATAATGCACAGATTTTAGTTTAATGGCATTCATTCATTCCGTGTCCCAAGTAAAAATTTGGCCTAGTTTTATGCTTGGAACTGGCCAGATTTTACTGGTCTCTGCCCAGCTACTAGCATGAAAAACTAACCAGTTACTAGCCAGCATCGTCACGCACTGTTTACCTAGTTTCTAGCCAGAAAAACTTCCCTGGCACTAGCAAGTTTCTAACCAGAACTGTCCAGTAACTGGCCAAAAACTAAA
>JABFPN010005745.1:0-12606 GCA_022817305.1 Leptoteleia sp. ZL-2020
AAACTAAACATTTTCTACCTAAACACACTATATGCTACTATTGATACGATTGGCAACTTAAAAATTCCTAGAAAAACGCTATTGCAGCGCAGATTCTGTCCTGCAATAGACACCTCGGAAGCACCCCATAACTTTTGTTTTACTGCCTTTATGTTCAATAATGCTTCATTCTACCTTCCCTGAATCTTCAGCGCATACCTTCTATTTACATATTTTTGGGCGCTACTTTCTATGTTCAGTGAATGTTCAACTTAGCTACTTTTGCGTAATTTTGACCTTCTATGAATGTTGCGGAAGTTGGGTTTTTATCTAAAATTAACGTTCACTAAACCTAAGTGTGTTCTTGGGGTAAATAAGCAAATACCAAAAAGCATTATTTCAAAAGAACAATAAATGTTAGCTAAACATGCAATATCTTTTCTTTTATTCTTCGATGAATAAATTTTTATTCTTCGAACACTACACAAAACGATAAAAGAATTCAACAGTTGCATAGAACATTTTACGATGGACTTTAATGAATGATGAATGGTTTCATCAATTATTTAGATATTTGTTTTAAATCTATTACCAAAAGATAGAAATCTCTCTGAGAATTGTTGCAATACGTAAAAACTAATTTAAAACATTCTAAACTTGTTTAACATTTGACGTATATTGCGTTTATCTTAAATAAACTGTGTTTTTTACAATATATTTAAAGATATGTATTATTTTTCAGGTTATGCTCATTTTGAGTTGGCCAACGAGTGACATTTCACCTTAATAATATTTTTAAAACTGAAAAATCGTCGCTTCTCGGAACTGATTCAATGTCCTCGAGGTGATAGGTCAACGAACCAACCCCTGTGGCCATAGGGGCCAATAATTTGCTGCGTCAACAGGGCCATATATTTTATACGTCATACAAGAAATAAAAGCGTTATTTGTAAAGTGCTGTGAAAGCTGGTAAGTATTTTCCCCTGAAGTTAAGGGGTTAAATTGTTGGACCTTGGTATCTTTTCTCTTTTTTCAGACAAAAATATTATTTTCATGTTCCAAAAATATGTTTAAATTCTTAAAATTATAATTTTATAATATTATTTATGAGAAACATACCATATTTAATTAATGTGTATACAATTTTTTTGAGTATTAATATTATATTAATAGTTTTGAAATGTGATAAATAATATTACAAGTATATGTATAAAATATTAAATAATATTAAAAAATATTTCTCCATTAGGGCAGTAAATGAGAAATTATTAAAAATTATTGAACACATCAATATTCATGTTTTTTAATAAACATATTTCTAAAATTTTTAAGCAATTTAATGTTGAACATTTTTACAGATCTTAAAGTATTAAAAAATTTAGAAATATGACATTTATCAAAAAGTTTTAATAACATTTTGTACATTCAATAATTTTTAATAATTTCTCAATCACTAGCATATTCCACAACGTCACAATATGTTATCTTCTCTTTTTTTAGCGTTCTTTGGAAAAATCTATTTAATTATAGATAACTTTGTCGAGATAATATTATAATTGTAATTAAAAATTATAATAAGAGTTACTAAATTAAGAGTTTCCATTCAAAGTGTCAAGTTTTATCCCCCGAAGAGAATTTATTATTTTCTTTATATTTCTTTATCACAAATCGTTCCAATAATTAAAATAAACGTCAGCTTTCCATGGGCAGTTCTCAGAGACTTTTGATATCTGCTGTTCTTGGCAACGTATATCTCGATACGTATTGACACAGTCATTCGATCGGGAGAGCCAACCCCACAAATGCCTGTTAAACCCCTACTTATAAAGATGAGAAAATTGATTTCGGTTTAGTATGATTCGACAAATCGGACGTACGTGACGTTTTTTTATTTTTTTTTTATTTATAAAAATGCATAGAGTATTGATTATAGTAAGTTCAGTTAACAAGTATCTACGTCTTTGTGAAGTTATTTTTATGCTTTTCTATATTTTTGTTAGATGATAAATCAGTTTTGTTCACAAAAAAATAGTTGCACTGTGAAAAAAATGTGCTTTAAGGGATTACACTGCATGAAAACACGGAGACAAAGTTTGTTTACATGTCATATTTGTTATATATATTCCCTAATAGTAAGAAATATTCCAGAATATTCCAAAAATATTTGTTGAAAATATTCCTACGTTTGACTACAGAATATATTTATGGTACATTTTTGGAATATTAAAGAAAATCACCCAAGAATATGCCAGAAATATTCCTGGATTAGAATATTTCCTTGGTACATTCTGAAAATATTCTTTACTATTGGGATTATAAAAAAGATTATAAATTAACTAGTCATTTTTATTAGACCAGATCCTGCAAACTTGTACAATTCTCATAATTTCTTTAAATATTTTATAATAAATAGAACTAGATAAACATTGCCTCCATTTTTTATACAGTATAACAATATTTAACATGTCTTTTTTCCTGAATGAGTGCAACATATTTGAAAGGTTGCAATTGTGCAGGGGCATTACTTGTGAGTGAAATGTTCTTTTAAACACGGGTGTAAAAAGTGCAGTATTGAAAGGGGGGATATTTTGTGTTCTACACAAAGTGATAAAATTGTTATGTATAAGTATTTGTAATTTACATAACGTAATCATAAATCCAGTTAGAAAAGTGACTGCTTATTCACTACAATTATTGTGAATAAAGCAACATTACTTCAAAAAAAGAAAAAAAAACATGTTTTACATTTTCTGTCTGGGAATAAGTTGTTAATTTTTTGTTTATCATTCACAGTTAGTTGGGTATAAAAAATTGATTGTAATTGTTGATATTTTTTTAAAGTAGCTGGTCATAAAGCTGAGAAATTTAAGTTATTACGACTCACCTATTTTTGCCAAGCATTAATGCATTTAGAAATCTCCCGCTATCCTGAAATCTTAACTGCTCTGCGCTCGTTTCATCGTTCGGCAGTTGTAAGTTGCATTGTTTCGTATTGCCGACCATTCTGTAAACAGATTGATAATATTTAGAAGTGTCGCGAGTGAAAATGTCAAACATTAACACGATTACAGCGGTCTAAATTTTTTTTTATTTAATTTAATTGTGCAATGCCTTATTAGCAAAGAATATTCCCATACATTGCAGAAATACACTCGGACCTCGTTTGGCGAACCTTCACTCGGAGAAAGTACTCGTTTAGAGTAAGTAAAAGTACCTCGCTTGGAGTACAAGTGAGCGGAGACCGTTTTTGGCGCGCAAATTTAAACCTCAGAAAACAATATAATAGTTTAAAATATAAATTAACAATAAATAATGGTTATTTTTGAATGGATGCTATAGAAATCATTGAAATATATCTATGTATTGTTTGAAATTGACATTTTATAATCCTATTGATACAAATTTGTAAATTTAAATCTTAATAACAGATGTGAATTTGTACCTTCCGGTGATATTTATACCTTGGCTCGTCGGTTCGCTATCGCAACCCTTGGATTATTACTGTTAGTATTTAAGGTGAAATGCGAGTTAGGGCGTTTTAATTTCATTAAATTTTTTTCATTAAATGAATCAATATTAAATATTTTTGAACGATAAACCATTCCTTTAACAAGGGAAGAATTATATCTCTGTAAAACTACAGTTTTTATAATGTAATATAGTTTAAATTTTGGAAATCCTTTCTTTTTTCTTACTTTGAAAATGATTTCCAAACATTGAATAATTACGCGTAATAAAAATGAACTCGGAAAACCGAATCAATACTTTCCATTATGAATAAATGGTTTATCAGTGGAAAAAATATTATAGTTAAATTATTTAGTGAAAAATAACTAAAAATACACTACCCTGGTAATAAACGACTTAATGAAACTGAATAATAAAACGTTTTTGTTAATGTATACATTATGTTATATACAATATTATATTACATTACAATATACAATACAATAATACAAAAAAAAAAATAAAATCTTATATACAAAAATAAATTTAATAATTAATATGAACAAACAATGTTTAAAAACATTTTGAAGGGGATAAAAATAAACAAAAATATTCAGTTTCATGTCACCTTAAACAATAGTAATGAAATTAGATACATTACTTACTCCAAGCGGATAATTTCGGTCCTAGGATGTTTCTCCAAGCAAGGTTCAAATGTATTTCTCAAAAATTTTGTTTTTATCTATATTTCAAAATATATAAATATAAAATATATAGATATAAATGATAAAAATTATGGTTACTAAGTACCTCAGTGTAATATTACACGAAGACTTTGTTAAACAAAACATTTTTATGTAATTAAGAAAAAAAAAGTAATATTAACTATTGATAAATTAAGAATGATACATGTTATAAAATGATCATAATCGTCATGTTGATCAATAGTTAATTTCGTTGAGATTGATTAGACTGAAGCGTCAAACATTGCCTTAAATATTAATGACAATGTATTTTGCATTCAAACTTGCTGTAGTAATTGAATATCTTTGAGATATATTGAAAGATTAAAGCAATGTAAATTTCTGCCCCAATTTAAATACACATCTCATAATATTCTAATTTTTATGTATTTTTTATTTAAGATGAATGTAACATTGGCTCAAAATATGCGGATATCTATAAAATTCAAATTATATAACAGTTACTGGTGTGGAGAAATATTCAACATTGTTGTAATAACATTTTTGAAACTAAAAGTATATTTTTTTTATGTTTCATATTTGTAACTATGACATGTTCAAGATATGTTAATATTAAGTTATGTCTAAATTTGATATCAAAGGTGATAAAAATTTTTATTCTGAACTGTAAAGTCGAGGTTTCAATTCCCTAGTGAATCTTTTACTTTAACGTAATATTTTTCATTTTAAAATTTGAATTTAAAATACATTTATCCCTATTTTTGTAGGAGCATATAACGGAAATATATTTTAAATTTTTTTTATGTTGATTAGAAATGTCAAAATTATAATTTTATTAGTTATGTAAATTAATAGAATTTAAATATTTAAAAAAAAGTTGAAACTGGTCAAATAATGTTTTAAGCATGTGTGCAATAATGTAACAACTTTGAGGAAAATTTTAGGACATTATAAAACGAGTTGTTATAAAACTAAAATGGAATAGTATGAATTTATCAAAGTGCGAAATTTAATGAAGAATTAAGTAAGTAATAAAATTATAAATTTGCTGTAATATAAACTTGTAAATGAACTATTCGCAACAAATGTGAATTTATGTGTTTGTTAAAACAATAAAATTGCAATAATAAAAAAAAAGAATAATAAAGACCACAAATAATTGCCTTTAGGAAATCATGCATTTTATATTGCATTGGTAACATTATCTTTATAATTTCTTGTTAACATTATAATGTTACAGATGGAATTACTTTAAATAAACTTATGTTAGATTTTATATAATTTTAAAATGTATAGGCACAAACAACAGTTGGTAACATTTTTAAACTGTTTATAATTATTATTATCTCAAAAGGATTATAAATATGTAATTGTGTATATATACTTCAAGTAAAAGGAAGGATATATATGGCTTTTGGCATGTTTTATGGCATGTTCCAGCTTGAACAATTTCTAAAATTGAAAAAGGATGCATTTATAAGAATAGAATTTTCTATCCTTTTTAATTTAAGAAATTGTTCAAGCTGGAACATGCCATGGAACATGCCAAAAGGCATGTTACAAAATTGCCAGTAATGCATTAAGAAGAGAAACATATAAATTTCAATAAGTCAGAAAAAGATGCACTAAAATGCTGCTAGTCAATTTTGGAGCACGGCCTAATTAATCCAGACTATTGTTAGGTTTTGAGGTAATGTGCAAAAGGTTTATTCTACTAATGTGAACAAATCGCGCTCTGGTCATTTTTAAATTAAATAAAAAAAATTTTTTTTTTTTTGACGTATCACCACAAAAATATATAATATATGTTTTTGTATTAATTGTATTTATTGTATTTTGAATAATAAACGAACAAAATAGGTTTTAAGAACTATTAAAAACTGTTATGTATTATACAATTTATCATAAATAACAATTAATACAATTTTCTACATTACCGACACCGTTTGACTTGTTAAACACCTTTGACACCCTCTTAAACCAGACTGACATTCGATTAGAATCGTAGAACCTTTAATGGCTAAAATCTGCAGATGGCGCAGACATATTTAAGGCCGAAAAAGATATATATAACACTTGTTAAATTGACATAATTAAACTTTATAATTAATTAAATATATGTCTCTAAAAATATTCTTATTGCGACATTTTTTATTTTTAATAAATTAAAGATATTTTTCTTTATTTTTAAAGTGCAAGGCACGGTTTTATATTTCTTATTTATAACAATTATAAATAATTTATTAAGCAGCATATTATTATTAAATAAATTATTTATTATTATTAATATTATAATTAATATTATTATTAAAAAATAATAATAATACATGAAATAACATAATGTTACAATTAATATTATGTAATATACATTATTCAGTATATATTTAAAAAGTTTAAAACATTTTTATTACTCTTTTTTATTATAGCGGAGTAATATTAACAAATTAATTTAAATTTGTTTTAAATTAAATTAAATTGAATGAAGAAAAATTATATTAATCGGCCTTATAGATGGAATCGCCATCTGCCGGAATTTACCATTAAAGGAGTGAACGCATTAAACGTTCAAGGGTAATAAGTGTCATAGGCCTGTCTTAAATAGAATTATAAACTAGCCGAAATATTGGGAAACGTAGGCGGCGCTTAGAATTGCGCTAGATGAATGGCTTGGGTTTTTCAGGGTATAATTGAACTTCATTCACTTATGGAAATGAAGCTAATATAGAGAATATACCTGGAGTAGCAGATTTAAAACCATTCCTTAGTTTCGTTAGTTTCGTTTAGTTTCGTTAGTTTAGTCAGTTTAGTCAGTTTAATATAAAATTTCTATAACTAAACTTTTATTAGTTTTTTATAAGTTATTAGTTTCGTTAGTTTTGTTAGTTTCGTTAGTTTAGTCAGTTTAATATAAAATTCCCTGGTAAAAATCAAACATATATGAACATATATGTTTGATTTTTACTAGGGTTTCTTTAATTAAACTTTTATTAGTTTCGTTAGTTTAGTCAGTTTAATATAAAATTTCTTTAATTAAACTTTTATTAGTTTCGTTAGTTTTGTTAGTTTCGTTAGTTTCGTTAGTTTCGTTAGTTTCGTTAGTTCTGTCAGTTTTGTCAGTTTAGTCAGTTTAATATAAAATCACTTTAATCAAACTTTTATTAGTTTTTTATAAGTTTATTAGTTTTTATGACTTTTTTTTCATATATCCTACGTTCATGACGTAAATTTTAACTAGTTGAATATTTTTTTTTACCGCGCGTAATAATAACTATGATTCGTAGTAAATTTCTCATTATACGTTGCAAATTGAAACTTAATTATATTAAAGACTCACACCTATACCGCGAAACCTAAACTGAATCATAGCAAATACGATCATTCGTATGACTAAGGTCTATAGCAGTATGAAAAATAGCAATTTTTAATACTTTTTTTTTCTTCCTCACTCGAACCTGCAAACTCGGCACGTGTACAGTAGCACAGTACAAAATGCGATCAAAGATAACGATTTAACGTTAAATAAAACACACTATTCGTTTTTATCTGCACGAAATTAATCTTTCTTCACTGAGTTTAACATATCTTAATGATTTTTCATTCCATCAGAGAAAATGTTGAACAAGTACACAGACATGAAACTTTGGTTTCTCGGTAAATATTTAAACGACATTAAGTCAACGTTATATCTGCTACTGGGACAGTGAAACGCTATAATAACAATAGTTAAACAAATTTTATTCCATACATTTAGACCGTTCGTATTTGACAGTTAAATTTTTATTTTAATGGCAGCGTACAACTTTCAAAAATAGTCGATGAATTTTGCATTCAAATGATCAGATTTTTGATCATATAAAAGCATAAATATCTTGTGCCCAGAGAAATATTTTGTTAAATGAACCACAGATATTTTGCTATTATTTACATAACAAAATAATTTTGTTAACTTAACCAGATATTTTGTTAAATTAATGAAATTTTTTCTGACAAAAATTGTGGTTGTAATTAAAATATTTTTGTGTATCTTAATCAGACCAATAGTTACAATAACGAAACAATTTTGTTCTCTCATTTTGTTTATAGAACTAAATATTTGGTTTTCTGAACCAAGGTATTCAGTAGAGAAGGATGATGTGTTAAGTGTAACTAAATAATTTGCTGGTACAAAACAAATTCTGAACCAAGGTATTCAGTTGAGAAAAATTAGTTAGGTGTAACTAAAATTTATAGTACATATTATATACATCTTCTTTGTTATCACAAAAATTATGTAAGTGTCGTAACAGTTATATAATCAAAAAAAAAAACAATGCAATAGCTTAATGGTCGCAACCAAATAATTTGTTTTCTTGAAAAATTACTTTTTCAACATATTTGGTTCATCATATTCGGTTAGCTTAACAAAGATATTTGTTTATACAACTAAATTTTGCTAATCAACATATTTCGTTATTGAAACTAAAATTTTTCCCCAGCCAATGTTGATAAATCAACCAAATATTTTGTCATTATTTACGTAAAATTATCTTGTTAATTTAACAAAATATCCTGTTACCTTAACAAAACGTTTTGTTGGCGTAACAAAAATAGTTTGTTGTTAACACAAATAATTTTGCTGACTTAACAAAATGTTTTGTTGACTCAATAAAAAATAGCTTGTTTCAACAAATACATTTCGTTAATTTAACCAAAAAGTTACGTTCGATTTGACACATTTTTTCTGTACCTATAGTTATTACAACCAAACATTTTTCCCCTTGATATACGGAAAAACATATTGCCCTACAATATTGTTAGCAATATCACACTTAGTTATTAGCAAAGTGTAATAAAAATGATTCTCTAAAGTGTCGCAACACTCTAACAACGTGTTACAAACCGATACAATGGCATAGTAATTCGATACTGAATGGACGGATAGTAAACGACAAAAAAAAGAGAGAGAGAGAGAGAGAAGAAAAAAAAGAGGTCGTTTTCTGAATGAACTCGTTATCTCGGTCCGAAACTGGAATAGAAAGTCGATCAATGGCAATGATTTTAGTCGAAACTAATTTACACTCTAATTAGGTGTCAGCGAGTCCAACTGGCAACGCGGTAGAAAAACACGCCGAGAATTAAACCTGCGGAATATTTCTAAATTGACGGTCGGTCGATTGTCATCTGAATATCTAAATGGAGTAATTGAGTCGGGAATTGGCCTTACGCGCTATTTTTAGTTACCGCGGTGGGGTTGGACCCTAGGCCCGTTAACTAAAAATAATCCGGTCCTCGGTAACGCGCGATAAACTTCACCATGGAGTTATCACACTCCGCCGGAAGGGGGCGCGTATGCCAACTCGGCGTACCCGCGAGAAATTGACCCCCCCCCCCGCCTCCACCGCCCGACCGAAAATGGTTCGAGTCCGCTGGACCTCGGACCGCTACTGAAAGCGCCGCTGAAAGGTGGCGGTGGGTCTCCCTTTTTTTTGACCGGGCCGAATCGAGCCGTTTTCAATGTCGGACGAGTTTTCCCCGGCTCGGATAAAACGGGTTTCTCGAATACATTTCGAATATGTAACGCGACTCATTTGAAATGCACATTCCTTCGTTAAATTTCAATTACAAATTGAAAGACACGCTCGACTCGCGCGCCAACTCTTTTTCTCGTCTCCCTCTGTCTCTCTCTAACTCCTTTTTTACTTCGCTCCTTCCTTCTCTTTTCCTCTTCCTATTCTTGTTTACCGCGACGGTCGTTCGCGAGTCGCAATTGGTTCGCGCTTGTTTGCCGCCGGGGGGCGTTAGTTGTTTTTTTTTCTCTGTTACGTTTTTTTCCTTTTCTTTTCTTTTTTTTTTTTTCGTCGCCGTCACGTGGCAAACTTCAGGGTCGCCTCGCTAATCAATCCAATCTGGGAATCTGCCTGCAATTTCGAAAATTGAATCTTTTGTCCCTTAACTTCTCATCCAAGTTTGCTTAATAGCTGCCTTCATCAATGGAAACTTTAGCCATGTGGCCGAGGGTCAATTGCTTATTAACTCGGGCTCGGCCGTAACGACCATTACCAGGCCGTATAGAAAAACACCGAACGTCGAATGCAAAATCGCTTTTAACGATCGCCGGAAGTGGCCCGCGGCACGAAAATCCGACCCGACCACTTGATTGGCCGGGATGAGGCGGATTAGGAATTTCGAAAAACCGCACAGGAAGACGCGCGATCGCGCCACCGAGCCAATCGCTTTCGGCCAATTTAGCCATGCTCATTCGGCAATTCCTTTGCGCAACAATTCGGCCTAAATGAAATCGTCAATTTTCCCCGATGCGCGCAATTCGAGGACGTTCGTCGAGTTTCCTTTTTTTTTTGTCGGATGATTAACGCGTGGGGGGGGGGGGGAAACAAGTTAATGACCATGACGATGACAACAAAATAATATGTAATGATAATTTAGCGAAGATTAATGGGGATAAATGTAAGGGAACTATATTTAGTTTGTTTGTCAGCGTTTAAAGGGTTACTTAAAATGATAAGAAATGTCAACAAGCATCATTAATTTGTCTTTGTGCGTACGAAGAAATAACTTTTGTGCATTTTTAAGTTGAGAAATGGGTATATATATACTTTATTTGGGTGATAAACCTAATTTATTTTCTATCTATAGATTAACGAAACTAACGAAACTAACTAAACTAACTAAAACATGTATCCCTCAAACAAAATCAACAGTTCGTTAATAAACAGACAAATTCATAAAACAACAAATTCATAAACTAACGAAACTAATAAAACTAACGAAACTAACAAAAACATGTTTTCCTCGAACGCCTTAACCAGTTCATTAATAAACAGACAAATTCATAAAATAAATTCATAAACTAACGAACCTAACAAAACTAACAAAACTAACAAAACTAATAAAACTAACGAAACTATATGTATATCCCTCGCACGCCTTCACCAGTTCATTAATAAAGAGACAAATTTATAAAATAACAAATTCATAAACTAACGAAACTAACGAAATTAACGAAACTAACAAAAACATGTATTCCTCGAACGCCTTAAATCAGTTCATTAATAAACAGACAAATTCAAAAAACAACAAATTCATAAACTAACGAAACTAACAAAACTAATAAAACTAATAAAACTAATAAAACTAATAAAACTAACAAAAATATGTATCCCTCGAACACTCCCACCAGTTCATTAACAAACAAACAAATTTATAAAATAACAAACTCATAAACTAATGAAACTAACAAAACTAATAAAACTAATAAAACTAACAAAAATTTGTATCCCTCGAACACCTCCACCAGTTCATTAACAAACAAACAAATTTATAAAATAACAAATTCATAAACTAACAAAACTAACGCTAACAAAACTAACAAAACTAACAAAAATATGTATCCCTCGAACACCTCCATCAGTTCATTAACAAACAAATTCCTAAACTAACAAAACTAATAAAACTAACAAAACTAACAAACACTTATTCCTCGTACGATTTCACCAGTTCATTTTCCAATCAACGCACGTCACAACGTGCTACATAATCGCCTAACCGTGTACATTTTATTAACAATCTCGGTAACAACGGCCCAACCGCGCTCGAAGGCCGAAAATTTTGTCGACGGCAACAAACTTACTCCTCCGGGGGGTTCTTCAGGTTGCCATTTTGGCACAAATCCGACGCCATTTCGTACGATATCGATCTCGTATCGCGGACCCAAAGTGGCGTCAGACCGAGCTGGTCCCTTCCGGCGAAGCGAGGTCCCGCTGGCTCGACTGCGGCATATCACGACCTTGAAACCAATTGGTGCACCGTCACTGGTTGCCAAACGCCAAACATTTCCCGATGCCAGCCAATCGTGACCGCGCGATCCCACCGCGGGTGCTTTGGCGCCTCGGTTGGTTTTTTGCCAAAAGCGGGGACAAAAAAAAGCCTTCGCCTGTTTATCGCAGCCCGAGATGTTCGATCATCCCAAGTTCGACTTTAACTGAACTATGACGAGGATGGGACGGTAAATTGAATAACTACCGCGGCTCAGATGATGAGCGTGCACTATAGCGTAACTCATATTATTTGAAGCTTCTTTGATAAGTGCGTATTTTGCATCGGGCACACTTTAAAGTAGGCTTATTTATCGTCCAAATAACTCGGGAAGAAGAAGAAGAAAAAAAAAATAATGTACGCCAACTCGGCTAATCGACTGGTGGTGGGGAGGTGGTGGGAAGGGGGGGGAGAGGGAGGAGGGAGGGGGTATAATGAATGTTTCATTGTCTTTTTATCGTGGCCTCTTCAAAATTATTGATAAAGATATTTGAAAGGCGATTTCTCGCGGTAACGTGATTCAGGGCGGCGGGATAAGTAATTGTAACGCGATAACAATTGTAATAGATACTCGCAGATAAATATTTGCGGAGTGAAAGATAATTTATTTTTTTCTCTCTTGTTTTTTTTTTTTTTGTAACACTCGCGTGCAATTTAACGCTAA
>JABFPN010005746.1:0-12604 GCA_022817305.1 Leptoteleia sp. ZL-2020
TTATATATATATATATATATATATATATATATATATATATATATATAAACATATAACTGTGATAGAACTTCAAAATAAAATTATGTTTACTATGTAAGAAAAATAACCATGTCAACGTAGTAAAAATGGAGGTAAAGAGCACGAAAATCAAGAAAATTCTTACTGTGTTGGCAAAGCGTTTTGTCCAATATTCTAAACATGACTTTAAAGAAAGATTCTAGAAATTATTAATTGATTTTTTACTGAGTATCCATATGTTTAACCTTTGTTTTGATGAATAAGTCTAAATTTAAAGATATAATAATCAAAGCATTAGTTTCAAACTGTGAACGTGTATAAATAAAAAAAAAATGATACAAAGTTGAATGCTCAAATAAATTTATATTTCATATTAAATTAATTATTTATAGCACACAAATATTGACTACAAAATTATACATGGCAACTAATGTTTATAAGAAATATGTTAGCATTCGCTGGTCACTTTTCCATTATTACAAAAGTAACATTAATTGTACATAAATTATTTATGATTCGTTGATGAAATGTCAACGAATGTCACAGCAGAGTGTTGACACTTTTCCCAACTTAAATTATATTAGTAGAACTGTACTTACTTTGAATTGGATCCTTTATCCATCAAAATGTGACGTTTCCAATAACTCGGCAGGAGAATCAAAATCTTCGATCAATCAATCGTACAAAACTAAAACTGAAACAACGTGAAATGTACATAAAACAATTTCATTATCTGCAACCTGCGCAACGATAAGCAATTGTCTGCAATATCATTTTCAATGGCATTACTAACAATTTTATCGGCGAAAACTACAGCAAATGCGCGAGTTGAACGATCTGCGAAGAACGAAATATCGTACAAAACTGCGAGTATCATGGTCACTCGGATTCCTCAAGTATATATTTACATATTGAAATGACCTCGTTAGTCTGATAGTCATTGCCAACCGTGAAATACTGGCAATCATGTAAATAACAGGAAATGCATCTTTGCCGGAAATATTTGAACTTTGAACGTTAATCTATTTTTCTTTCCTTCTTCTTTTTTTTTTCTTTCTTTTTTTTATTAATCAACTTTATACAAATTGTAATTATTAAATCCGTCTGGGCGTTATCGTTGTCGCATTATTCATATTCATATCGCGATAGATGTAAGGAAAGAAATTGAATTCGAATGTAGCAGATTTAATAATAACTGGTGCGGTTTTAAAACCCATCTGATGTACAGAAGTCACGAACTGTTGCAGAAATGCATTTACATTTATATGCGTGTTAGTACACGTAAAATAATAGTACTTCATTTTATTGTCTGCAAGATTGCATTTCATTTAGATATAATTTTGAACGCGCATGTTCTATTATTATTCAATCTATGCATAATTTAAAAATTACCCACCCCTCTTTGACCGTAAATATTTTATTTCCAACCAACAGTTTACACGAACTGGAGTAAATTAATCGGATACCATCTGACGATTCATTTAGAATGAAACGTCTTTGAAATGATTGATTTCTTTATAACTGACCTATGAGAAACTTTATCTTGCAGTGGTATGTGCACAAGTGTGCTACAAGTTATTTTTTTCTCCATTCTTTAAATAATTCGTCACAGTGTTATCATTCCGTGCATTTTAAATCTAAATTAATGTAATTGAATTGAGAGGGAGGGGGCGGGGGAAAAAAACTTTGTGTGACACACGATCGTCAAGTTTCAAGGATTAGCAGTGCATATCTTTACTTAGCGATTGATATTACTTTTTTAAATCTGTTTTACTTATAAATTGAGAATGTCTTATAAGATAAAACACCTTACATGGTCACCCTTACAAAGATATATAACCTCGGAATTCTAAAGAAACGTGAGCAAATAAAATTATGTTTACGAGAACAAACGTATGTGTAATAAATTGATAAAACAATTGTAATCAAACACCGATGCATTTAATAAATAAATTTTAACAATGTCGAACAAACACCTTTAGTTTCATAAACAGAGCATTCTTTTGCACTTACAGTCATTCATTTATATTTTAAGTTTCTTTCGTGTTATATTATTATTCTGTAAATAATTACATTCAAAGTGGCGACAATATCCCTTACTGGAGGGCAAGGGGGTCGAACTTTATTTTTGAATCAAATGATCCGATTTAGGAATAATTTATATGTACAATTAAATGTAAGATATGGGTAGAAATTTTCCCCAGTCAAATAAAATAGTCTAATTAAAAAAAAAAAGAAAAAGAGTGGTTTAGGATAATATACAAAAAAAAAAACAAATCAATAAATTCGGTTAAAACTTTCCATTTCACACTACACGGAAAAAAATATCCGAGTTGATAGATAAATGAGTTTATCTACCAATTTTTAACTAATTTAGTGAGGTTACTGTAGTATACTTCTTATTACGTAGCTAGAATGTCTGCCAGCCTGCATTACATTCAAGATAAACAAAAAAATTCTGAATTTAATGTTATTTTAGAGATTGGAATGGAATTTACATTATACAGTTATATATATATAAAAGTAGAAAATATACGGTTTATAATATAATTGATTGAACGAGGTATATATAATACAGGTATACATTTTACTAATTCTGGATATGTTTATGACTAATAAATTTGATAATAAATAGCTCATAAATATCTAAACCGTGTATGTTTAATAAAATATTAATAATTTTCAAGAATTATATAATTAGTATAGTCAATCAAAATAAATTAAATAATAACCTGATATCTTCTAATCTAAATGATGTATATCTTCAATCTTTATAATATTCATTCTTTGATTACAAATTCTCTGCGATCAATTATTCACGTAACTCAAATAGAGCTTTATACTCAGAAAAAAAATCAACTGATGCAGAAATAAAGTTTGTTTAATATAAATTTGAAATTAATACATAACATGTCAGAACGATGTTCTGAAATAGGGTATTAGTTCAACGAATTATAAATAAGTTACTTGAAATTTAAAAAAGAAAATATTCAAGACATTTAGGTCTACTCTAAATACTTGCTAACAAATAGGTTAGGAATTGGATTAACATTAGTTACAGTTGCATTACTAAATCAACTGACTGAAGTTGTCATTTTTGCTGACTTTATTATTAAGTAAAGTTATGCTCGTTGTAAATAAAAATCAGAAATATGTATTCTGATTTTGATATTAATCTATTTGCATAATTTAGTTTTAAAATCTTGTATCACATCTGAATCACGCTCCACATTTTAAATTCTTTTTAAAATTGAAAGAGCTATTAGAATTGTTGATAAGTTAAAATCTATTCTATTGCTTTAAATAGAATTTCTATGATTCAGTATTTGAAATTCTAGTACGTAAGATCAGATATTTTACGATTCGATACATAGTTATTAATTACTGTTTAAGTACAAATTTATATAAAAGTACTTGTATAAACTATACTTAAAAGTACTGTGGTTTAAACTGTATAAATTAACGTGTATTTAAATTTCAGTAAGACTGAAATATTGCGGAGTTTGCCACAGATAACCACGGGTGTTGTCACAGTTGCTATAGAGTCCGCCACGCTATAATGTAAAGTCAAAAGCGCGAAGCCACGTATTTACAGCCATGTAATTTACGGCCGATAAAACGCAGAGGAGTGTCGCGCACGCGGTAGCGCTACGTAGCTTTACAGGCAATTGAAGTATCATTGGTTATCTTTGTTCGCACGATATTTCAACAAACAAGCGTTATTTTCTTCTGCACGTTAAATTTTAAGATACTTATACTAATAACCCATCAACGTCTTATCATAAGATTGTCTCTTTTCAGAAACGCAAAGACAATTATGACAAGTGTATTAGCCTTTTTCTCTCTTCGCAATCGTTACTCTTTCATTAATAAAATCGTATCTTTGCGAAATATTATGAAATTTAGTATTTAATCTTACAATGAAAATTTCAGGAGAATTTTTTTCCGTGATAAGGGAAAATGTAAACGAGAAAAATATAACAAGGCCGTGTTAGATTTTTCTCGTTTTCATTAATGAAAAAATTAAACTTACGTTCTTATAGATACTCATACTCCATGGATTGTGGTTTCTAAGCAATATCAAATACCTAGAAAAAATTAATTAATGGTCAATACTATAAAATTAAATTATCACTATATGGATTCATACTTACTTTGAACATGATTTTTAAATTTTTATATAAATTTTTAGCACAAAGTTCTATTATTTCCTATAAATAAAATATAAAATAATATATTAACTCTATTATATTAAGTCTTGAGCGACAGACGTCATTTTTTATAAGTCAATTTCATCGTACATAATTACGTACATAAAGGATAAATGAAAATAAAAAATTTGTCTATTTATAATGATAAAATGTACCTTTGGAAAGGATAAAAATGACGCAAATTCTTGTGTTTTATTATACAATTTTATTTTTGATGTATATTTCATCACATTAACTCTTCCACGAATTCGTATAATTTTCATACAATTACTACAAAACCACCGTTTTCAATTTATCCTTGTAAAGTTCCGACGACATCGTGTATGTCAATGCTGATAATCTCTACTCAGATTAATATTAATTACATCAATCATCCGATCGAAGAAATCCACATTTGGCAATATAAGAATTACCTATAAAGATACAACAAATTTGAAGAGATTATCGAACATTTCTACGTAAAGCGAATTTGTCATTAAAAATAACGCAGGTCCTCGACATTATACATATCTTCATTATTAATACTTACGAGCTAATTTTGATTTTCAAGTTTTGATTTTCGTTTCAAGTTTTGTCTTAATGGCAATCATCCGTCTCATTCTCATGCAAATCTTATTCACATCGAATCATATACATACAAGACTAGATTTAATATAAAGTCCACGGTTATAAAATATACAAATTTGGAAACTTTTCGCTTAAAATAAAGCCGAAAATTTGCTTAACCGGAATTTGCAATTGAATCCCACAATTGTTTGTTTCCCCCCCCCTTTTTTATTTTCATCCTCAATATAAAAATCGTAATCAAAGCACGGCTGTCTTTTAACTCCAAAGTTTCCAAAACTACGTATAAATTTTATCGTTACGTCTTTATTTTCATTTGGTATACCAAAAATACGTACGCATTTCTAAAACAAAACAAAACGAAAATGTTCAATTCCACAATTGGTTTACGAGCAAAAGAATTTAATTCCCGTAATCTAAGGGATTCAAAGGATTCCGAGAACCCGAGTGATTCTTGGGTTATTACTTCCAAAATCCAATATCAAATAATGTCAACTGTGCGCACAGTAAAAATTTTATCGCGGTACAATAACGAGTCGGAATTCGTTAGTGTGAACGTTCGATTAAAAATTTGTGACACTCTTGAAGATCAAACAAAAGAAAAAAAAAAAGAAAAAAAAAAAAAGAAGAAGAAAAAGGTGTGCGGTTTTGGCATTGCTACGTTGCGCCGTTCTTTATTATCATTGAACTTTTTATCATTTGTATACCCTTTTGTTTGATGCCACTGTGTACAGTAAATCGTAGTTAAAAATATCTAGCTTCGCGTGCACACGTAAAGTCTCTTTTTCTCCGCTTCGGAAACCGTTGTACTTTGTATTCGCTAGGCGTGCTTTTGAACGTTACCTCGTCTGCCGAAGATGACACGGTGATGGACCCTGAATTACAAAATACGCCACTTACAACTTTATAGACTCGAATAATTCCCATCGATAACTAGTGCCATGATATTACCTCGACTATTATACTTAGAAACCTAATTTTGATTTTCCTTTGAACAATGTACATTTGCAAACATCCTTTTCCAACGATGTACACGAGTTTAATATATTAGCTTGCCTCATTGTACGCCTCACTGGTTTGCAAAAAAGAATCCCCCGTGTGATTACAAACGACGTTACCTAAAATGCACTGACTAATATTGTACACAGACTGATAAAGTGGATTAAACAATTTGTCGCTGCTTTTTTTTTTTTTTTTTATTTTATATTTTGTTTTTCACGCCCAGTCTGTATCCCGTCGCAACAAAATTTCTCACGTTAAACGAATAAAACTGATTTGCGTGTAAACGAGGTCTGAATATTTAATGCAACAAATCGCTCGAACTATTATTTCAACCCGTTCAATTACCGTCTCCATTGTAACGGACGTAACTCGGACAATATTTCATTTTATATTGTTAATTGAAGTGATTGTAACTTTCTTCCTTGAGTCATTATTTCCTTATATTTAGAAATAACGTAAAAATGTATTCTATTGTATATACGTATTTTTTTTTATTATAAATAAAAAGTTCTTCAGGATCAGATCATAATTAATAAATAACAGATGTACACAGTATATGTATATACAAATGTTTTTTTTTTCATATACTATAAACATATAGAATATAGCGTTTGAAAGTTTTGGTAACGCTCTGAATTGCCGTTTCGTTATACCTGAACTTGGATACTGGTGGGTTTGCCCTCCCGCAAGAGAAGTCCTACTTTAAAAAACGGGAAATTATTGGTTTTCTTTTAATCGTCGGAAAGGAAATTCTTAACCGCTCGGATTTATTTTCACACTTTATATGATATCGACCTTTTTCGCCTACGTACTCGCACAAATTCTATTCCTGCGAAATTAAACCGCACCGCTGCCAGATAATTGAATATGTAAACTGTGATATTAAAGATAGAGATCTGCATTATCGAACTGTTCAGTTTTATTCGATGAATCAACCTTTCATTCCAATTACTGTACATATTTCGCAGATAATCGTTGGTATTTCCTTATCGTTGTTTGTATCTCGCTTCAAATAATTATGTGACGTATCGAAGCAATAGTCATGCAAACGATTGTTTTATTTAAAGAACTTGTCGTTTGCATGTAAAAAAAAACACACACACACACAAACAAAAGAGAATGAAAAACAAAACCAGTTGAATTTGAGCATTGTTCTTTGTACGTCATCGAAATATTAAAGAGCTAGCAAAAGTCCTTTGATGGAATTAAGTTTTGCGATCATTCGTGTTGCATTTATTTCGCAGGGCAATATTTTTAGATTCGTGTAAAGACGCGAAATTGTAAATTATTCGCAGCCATGTCCGGTATAATCGGCAATATTAGGTACAGACTCTATAATCACTTTAAATTGTAGATGTCTATAAAAAGATTTTAACAATTCTTATAGAACGCCACAGACGGCTTAGGTTTTCCCCTGTTTCCTTTTTCATTATTATCATTATTATTACTTTTTAATTTGCAAACCAGTATCAGTCTTTGTTGAATAAAATTATCTATTAATGTGTACCGTTGCAATGAGTTATTTTGCATCTTGAGAATGACCGTATGTAAATGATACAATGCACCAACTGTGCACCTCGATAAGATTAATCATAAAAATAACATTATTCGGTATTTCGTAGTGCAACATTTTCTTTTTTCTTTTTGTGAATTACCATCAATGCATCGTACCATTTAAAGTTCTCGACGCTTGCACTATTCGTATTATTATTTATATTTAATTCATTATTTGATTTTTATTTTATATATATATATATATATTTATGAATATCGTAACACTGGTATTGTACTTTGAGTGTGAATTACAATCTAATTGTATAAATTATAATAGGTTTGACAAAGCTCGTCTTAGGAACCTGTAATCATGTCGCAAGAGTACAATAGGAACTTTTATTGTTTCACATTTTAGGAACTTTCTGAGTACGAAGAATTCGCTAGGAACTTACGTTTGGGACTCCTCGTAACTTGCGAGTGCAAAATTTTGGAACTATTCTTAATTGCATGCACAAACATAATCGAAATCAAAACCCATGCGAGAGTGCCTTTGTATATATATATATATACATATATATTGTATTGGAGAATTGGTGATATTCGGGGAAATGACAAAAACCACTCGTTGTCAAAGTTCAAATTCCTAAAAGCATTTGATTGCCAGTAATTAATAAATTAACAGCTCTTGAAAATGGAAAGATACAAAAGTAATCTGCAATGACAAAGCTCAACAAATTAAAAAAAAAAAAAAAAAACGAGGAAAAAATCGGCAGTTGAAGGAAAATCAATAATTTAACTTTGACACGACATCTAGTTTTTCTAAAAATATTTGTTAATTTATTTATTACTCGCAAATGAAGTATCTTTAATAGTACTCGAAAAAATTGAATTTCAATGCAGTATTTCCGTTTATACTGAGAAGAATCGAGCAATAAAAATTTATCACGCTTTAATTCTCGAACTCGACGTTGATTCTGATAAAAAAGTATTGAAAATTAATATACCTTCTGGAACTATTAAAACATCATCTGCGGTGTTCGTAAAATTACTTTACCAATATAACAACATTTTGCATGCTGTATAGTAAAATTTAATATTAAGTATGATAATATATATCCATTATAATTGCAGAAAATTTTACACTAATAATATAGAAGCAATTTTACCGGAGCACACGCATAATTTTGTTATACATTGGTATAGTAATTTCGTGGAAACCATAAATCATATCTACCCAATGTTAGAAGGTGTAGTAACTTTAAATTTAACTTTTATTTAAATGCAACCTTAGGAACTTTTGAACCCTTTTTTATGTCCAAATTACCATACCTGCAATGCCTCACGTCACATTACATAGAGTCCATGATTTCTTACTACTTTTATCATTTTTTTGAATGATTTTATCGAATCATTGACCGTCAGTGTGCACCAGATTTTCTCGACAATCATCGTCCTTTCATTGTAAATGTTGTTTTCATTGCAGAATAAATAACGACGTGGCGCGGAGAAAAACAAGTCTAATATCGCGCGTTATTACATTACTCATTCAAAAATTTGGATTACGCGCTTAATTGTGGATACGCGACAGCCATAAAAATATAAAATCCTCCCGTTATCTGCGTTGGTTCTCGTCGCACTTTCGTTGCATCTGCACAACAATGATTGCGTAATGCCTTCTAGATGTTGCTCGCGCGGAATCACTGTAATCGCGTCCTCTCTATACACCGTTATTAGACAATCGCTCCCAACTTTTCGCTGTCCGTCTATACTCAATTAAACGTAAATTATTTCGTTAGTTTGCGAATAAATTCCGCGCACTTAATCATGACTGGAATCGTAACAACTGCGAGTAACGAATCCGTCTCGCATCATTAAGGCTTTCAATCTGATTTCGTTATTTAACAACTGCGCTCTGAGAACAATTTTATCAGTCTCATATAACTGTGAACATTTTGTCAGTGTCGAGCTAAATTTGCTATTCATCTGAACGAATTCAGGATATAAGTTAAAAGTACACTTAGTCTCTACATTGAGGAAAAGTGAACGTGAAAATTACTGTATCTGAAATTTAATATCCTTGGGGTAATGAATGCAGCAATATTCTTCTCTTGCTGAACATCATCAGTTCAATATGATAAATTTTACAGAATTATTTGTAAACATTATTATGAAATTTCTGAATGAAGATACGAGATTTCGTTGATGTTGAAATTATATTTTGTGACAAGATAGTTGCGAAGTCTGATTAATTCGCATTAATTGATCTGCTGGTTCATTTATTCGTTTGCAACAATTAAACATGAAGTAATAATTAATGCATTCGTTATTGCATAAAACATTAATTATAATATAATATACTATAATTTGTGATATTAGTAATTTATTAGTATTTACATGTCATAACTTTCGATATTACAAAGTGATAGATTTGATTTAAATGTTCTGAACGATAGTATATATTAAAGTGTCAATTTTCAAGGACTCGTTTACAGTTCACGCGTAAATAGAATTAATTTTTTTTTAAAAAAAATATTATGTAAGTATATTCGTGTTGAAAATGAAATCATATCTTTGAGATAGATGTTTACTTCTAAGTAAGTAATTCGTGATTGTTTGATAATATTATTTATAGCTGAAACAAGAAAGTAATATATTTTAAGAGACGGTCAGTTTAGTGTGAAATTAAATTCCTTTTGAACTCAATAATTTACCATTTGATGCAATATTTTGAAATTGAAAGTAAAGCGAGTATAAGAAATTGTACATCTTCATTTTTGAAAATACATCATTTCATTTTTAAATGAAATCATATAAAATAGAGATCTTTCAGCAAGTCCATTTAATATTGAAATATATTCTTATACCCTTTAGAAGATCATTTCAAGCGCACGTTAACGCCGCTTAAAAGGTAAGATAAAATGATGTCGATTAAAAAGATGTTCATGTTTATTATCATTCTTATGAATATTCACGAATATTAAGTACTTTGATGGGAATATTGTAAATTCCTTTCAATTTCAAACGCGACAAATAAAATCTTGAGATTGATCAATGAATATTTATGAGGAAGTGTGCGCCCTTCCCCCTTCCCGCCCCCCACCCCTGAAGAGCCCGCTCAACCCTAATTTTGCGTTTTTCGATACATTTTAGAAAAATACATCGAACGCGGATATCCCCATCGTTTCCTATCCATCTGTCGTTTTCATCATTTGACAATGGACCGTGGCTCGTGGCGCGGAGGGGTTCGATCCTTATAAAGGATTTCCAAAATATTGTGTAAATCCGGTAAGGCTGCGCACGCGGCCGGAATGGCGCAGCTGAAAATTTTGGGGTGAATACGTCGAAATATCAAACGATAGTCCCTCTTCCTCCCCTCTTCTCCTTTTTTACCCTTCTAACGCGCCGGTCATTTCAGTCGATTCTGTTGAATGCGATTGAAACGCACGCACGCGAGCTTGTATAAATAAAGGGTTGCAGTGCGATTTCTATTTTTCACCGAATCTTCCACCCTAACGATGAATTTATTTCAACTGTTCCCATTGACAATATTTCGCATTCAGGGAGATTCGATTTTACGTAAAAACGACCCAAAATTTGAAGGGATAAAAGGGTTGCTTGCGGGATTTATGTTCACCGTTTTTTCTTTCTTTTTTTTTTTTTTTTGGTACGATCCGTCGTTTTCTGTTGAAATGTTTCTTTAAACAGATTTCGCGTTGGCCCTTTGTGTTGCAAAATACTGTTGTTACGGGATCAAGCCATCGCAATGTATTTTTGCATCGGGTTTTTTTATGCCCTATCCCCTTTCACTTTTTATTCGTCCATTTATTTTCGTTTCAACGTCACTTCTTAATTTATTATTTCGCGTGTGTAAAAATCGGACTTTACGTTTATCAATTTGTTCGTTTAATTGATTGCCACACTTTTGATTCGCTGTTTAATACGCGCGGAATTTTATGAAACGCATGAGAAGTAACGTTCATGCTGCATTGAAATAGACGTCAATGTCAACGCGGCAAATGTGTAAAAGTAGGCTCTTTTCGCGGTATAATGAGATATAAATTGACTTCAATTAGTGACGTCAATAGAAATACAAACTGTTAAATTAATCATGTTTTTCGTGTAATGATACACCGCGTGTACACGTAATTGGTTTTTCTATAATGATTAATTAAATATTTTATATCTATAATACTTTTTGAACTCTTGTTAAGAATGTACCGTGTATTTATTTGATCCAAGTAAAAAAAAAATGATATTATAAATGATCGAGTGAAAATAGGTCATTAATATTTTCAACGTTTTGAAATATAATTTTGTTATTTGTAGATAAATTTATCAAGTTTAATCTATATCTATATTTTAAGAATCATTCATTTGGAGATTTAACGTATTATGTACATTGGTGTTGCATATAACGTACAAAAATTTATTACATATTTATTGTTTACTTTTAATATTCAATTGAAATATCAATCTTCCCTTGAGTATTAATTTGTCAAATATTTTCCGTTTATTTATGAGTGTAAAAAATTATTAAAAGTAGATGCTGTGATTTTTCCTATACTGTAAGCATGGCTTTATATTAAGGTACAAGCACAATAATTTTTTTAATGTTATCATTAAGCAAACATTATTATTCATACAACATTTTTTACATCAAATTTTTTAAATGATAATTATAGAAAGAAAAAAAAATTGCACTTCTATATCACATTATTAATAATAATTATAACAAACTCTCGTCAAATTGAAATTTAGTATTAAGAACTGCAATGATTTAACAAAATCAATTACTATATACAAATTATTGCCATATCTGCTGTTAAAAGGCAGCAAAATTTATTCAAAAGATTGCCACGTATCCGAAACAAAGTTAAAAGCAGTAATATTTCCCGCGACACTTTTCCCAACCCAGTTTATCGATACTTCGTTCAAAGCTAATACTTATTAATGTTCACGAAATACCGCAACCAATATCAAACCACTTTGCAAAATTAATTAACTTTCAAGCCCTCTTAAGACGTTATTCTTCGATAATTCCGATAGAACTCTTCGCGCGACCGAATCAATAAATTTTATAATCGGACGTCCGTGCATTTAGAAACGAGACAAAACGAAAGGAAAAACCGACAAAAAAAAACCAACGCAGCAACGTTAAAAGTTGACGGCGTAAGCGCAACTAAAAATTCACTGAAAAAAATAGTATGGAAAATCCAGCCATACTTGTAGGGTAATAAATGTTTTATTACAACAACTTGATAATTTATTTAATTTATATTTTAAAGTATGGGTGATTCAACCATACTTATTTAAAT
>JABFPN010005747.1:0-12601 GCA_022817305.1 Leptoteleia sp. ZL-2020
AAAAAAAAAAAAAAAAAAAAAAAAAAAAACCAAAGACCAAAAGAAAAGAAGAAGAAAAAAAGGGACGAAGATGAAACATTTCCGCGAGCTTTTTATTACGACTACTTACTTTATAAGGATCTACTTACTCTTCCCTTACGCTCCCGAGAAGCATATTTCAGTTTACGACAATATGAATAATCTATGTACGATCATTACGTACAAAAGATGCAAAAAAAAAAGAAAAAATAGAAAAAATGATAGCCCGTGAAAATATTCCGCGCGGGTCGCCCCTCGTAAAATTGAAATTTCACCGCTCCTTGGACCATTTCCTTGGGTATATTTTCATTCGGCGGCGCCGAAGCGTGGCCGTCGCGGACGCGACGCGAAAGCTCCTCTGTAATTTCCGTTTTGACTTGTTTGATTGTTCGCGGATACTGAACGAGTTTTAACTGGACTTTCAGCTTCGATATTACACTCCTCTCGCCTTCCCTTCTTCTCTTATTTCCGCTTCTTTTTTTTTTTTCTTCTTCTTTCTCTGTCTCCCTCCCTTTACGCGCTTTTGCACAACAAACAATCCCAGTTGTCGAGAGGTTTCAAAGTATTGCGCGAATCCTTCATTTTATTATTTGCCGAGATACTGTGCATAAATATTTACATTGTTTATCACGCAAGGAGCGTAAAGACTGTTTATTCTACGTAATAAGATATTGTTCACTTCAAATTATCTTTTATTACTCATGCAAATATATTTATTTTAGATGATGATAAATTATTTCATAGTAAAAGTGAAACATGTATGTTTATATGCGGCCATATATGGTAATAATTGAAGGAAATTATTGAAAGCATATATGGATGGAATATTATATCAATTATTGCCATACATTGACCAAGTATAGTCATATATGGCCATGTATGGATGAAGAAAAAACATGTATGTCTATATATGTTTTATTTTTATTAGGATTATATTTGTACTATTTATTGATATTAAATTTTTATATAAATATTTAATATATTCATATTTATAAACTGACCAATTATATCGCGTACACTGAGAAAAAAGATATATCAGAAATTACTATTTTTTGTACGAATTGAGGATATTTTGGAAAAGTAATTACTTCTACTGTTAATAATAGTAAAATTTAAAAGTCACGTAGTAAATATTAATAGAAAAGTACTACAAATTGCTCTGATAATTATCATTTTTCCTATTTTTAATAGTAAACTTTTTCACCCCTCAGAGATATCATCAAATGGATACAAATTGTTTTCAATTTTACTATTACTTTTTTCTCAGTGTATTATTGAGAGCTGAGATTAATTTTTTTTTCGACTTTTCGATTCATAAAAGTAATTTTATTTAACAATGAACGCAACATTATATTTCAATCGATATATCTTGCCATCTATCAATCATTTTCCAGTTTTTTTTTTTTAGGGGGGGGACAGTAAATGGACTTCGCGTAAATGTGCTGAATTTTTGACTTGAACTTAAGTGGACAACTGTAACCACTGTTGCCTTTTTTTCCCCCTTCCATTTATACTTGGAAAGCACCATTTTTCATATCTATTAATCGCGGGAAAGTAGCTTGTTTTCGACCTAGATTGGAGGAGTGAATAAAAACGCGAAAGTATCGGAACAGTTGGCAATCGATACGTGTTTCTACGGTAGGGATTGTCTATTGCCCTTGTTGGGTGGCGCAGTCGCCTGTTTATCCGCGAAAATATGGTTTAACGGGAATAATAATGATGATAACAACACAACGATAATAAAAATAAGAAAATGTACGTTCAATTTGTCCAAAATTGATTTCATCCAAATGCTCCTTTTATCCAAACTTCAAATTATATAAATACCATTTCATCCAGAATTTGTGACATAAAACTTTGGTACAGTGTCAGTTTAAATAAAATGATTCTTTGATATAACGTATATCTGGATGAAATGGAATTCTCGAGAAATTTAGCCTACTCCATGAGGAGATTTTATTATTTTTATCAATGTTACATTTAATTATTATTAACATTTTTGATGGCACTGAAAAATGAAACTTTTCAATAAGCACAATATAAACAAGCTTTGTTTTTGTTTGGTATTTACATCCATTTCTATGACCTTTGGGTGTAAACAAACAATATTATTCTTTTTGTTTCGTTAGTTTGACCTTCCAAATATTTACAAATGTTGTTTTATTTAATTAAATTAAACAAAAAAACGTTTCATTCTTCAGCTCTATAAATTTTTCTTATATTTATTATTACAAATTAATTTTTTCGACGTAATTTTAATAATTTGATTGATGATGGCAAACTGCGGTGTCATTAAAGGGAATAAATAGAGTTGGAGGAAAAGGAATGGGAAGGAGGGGGAGAACCACTTTGAAAGTCAAAATATATTTTTGAATTCTTAGAACGCTTTATTGCTTGGCGCATTTAAATTTGAGCACCGTTCGATTACTCCGCGTGAAATCGAGCGTGCAAGAGAGACGGTCTCTCAAAACACATTCAAATTTTTATTCGATTCAGTGACGTTTCGGTGTTGCTTCCTTCCTTTCTTTTCATTTTGACTTTTGCCATATCGCGGACACGCATTATTTACGGCTCGTAATTCAAAAGTTTGCGCCAGACTAATCGCATTTCGTCGACTTTCTTCCCTCCCTCGCTCTCGTGCTCGATGAAGCGGGGCTCAAAACCAGAAACAGGTGCGTGGCTTTTGATGTCGATGAGTTTCAGGAATCTTTCGATGTGTAACATATTTTCTTATTTATGAAATAAAAAAAATAATAGGATGAAATGGAATGTGGGAGGAAAGAAAGGAAGAAAAATAAATTGGATGACGTTATGGTTCTGTAAAATGTAAGAATTTTTATATGGGACATATATGTTTGCCATATATGCCATATATGGTATATATGTGTCCCAATGTATGCCGCATGAATGGGATATATATGTCGACATATATGTGATATACAAGGGACATATATGTTTACCATATATGCCGTATGAATGTGATATATATGTCGCCATATATGTGATATATAAGGGACATACATGTTTGCCATACATGCCCTATACATGTCCCATATATGCATCATATATATATTCATTGTTACTTGGTACAACATATACGCAACATATATGTTAACATATATGGGACATTGATGGGATGCAAATCATATATGTCGCATATATGTTGATTTTAACTTGGGTGCTGTTTTCGCAAAATTGTTCCATTTAACGATGGAATATTCCAACCGGCGATGCTGTATTTTAATTATGTGAATGATTGTGAAATAATAGGAGTTAACGCAGGAGGGAAAATTAACATCACTTATTCAGGCTGCAGTTTACTTAACCGATATTATTGATAACTTGAATGTACGATGCCCAATACGGGCATATAAATTAATTGATATAATTGCAATTCAGTTGGCGAATAAAAACGGTAACTTGCTTGTTTACGTCAATACAATACAAATTCAAGTAAATGGTAATTCTCTTTTGAAGGAGCATTAAATGGAATTTAACTAAATGAAACGTGAAAGCAATTACAACTCGACGTTTATTTCATAATTCGATGCGCTCCTTTTTACCGGGCAACGGCATTTTCATTGACTGCATAAATATGTAAAAATTAACTCCAATTCAGTAACCGTCATTATAGTTCGCTTCGTTTAAATCACTGTTTTGTACGGGGCAAACAGTTTGATAAGCTACTTTTGTTGTCGGCTCGAATTAGTTTAGTCGAATTCCAATAAGATTGTTATTTATATTGCGTTCGACGAGTAATAGTTTAATTTATGACCGGCGAATAGAGTCATTTGTATACGTTGAGAACAAAATCAATAGTTGCAATAATTAATAGGTGCGTGGTTGAAAAGTCGACGATTGGTTAGAGTAACTAAAGGCATTAGTTGAAATGAACATTTATGGTTTTAAATGACCAGAATAACAAAATTAACTTGGTTAAACTAGGGAAATGGAATTATCATAAATTTTGTATTGATTTATGGATGTATTGGAAGATTAAATATTTCTGTTTTAAATAAGGGTAAAATTAGAGAGAAAAAAGATTGGTAACGGTTATTAAATCGACATTGGCGATAAAAATTGCTATTATAAATATCATTCTTGTTATTTTTAGTAGTAAAAATGTCCACATAACGGAGTATCTCTAAGTTAATGTAAAAAGTTTTAAGTTTACTTTTAAATTATTTTCTCATCGGTGAACGACAACTTTTGGTCTGAACTGTAACAATCTGGTTAAATAAACAGAATATGTTTGGACGAGTTGAACCAATTAATCTATTTATAATAAATAGATATCAAAAAAAGTTTAGTTTTTTGAAAAACCATATTATCATACCAATGATAACCCAAGTAAAACTTTATATATGTCATTTTTTATATGGTATAATATATGTGCTCATTTTCAAGAACTTTCCATTTTTAATCATTTAAATTGTTCTTTATTTTACTCTTCGAAGATTACCATACTAGAATTATTTTAGTTCATGTATACATATATTGATGCGATTGATATACACACGCGGATTGATAGACAATATTTGACAAAACTTTAAAACATATTGAAATGTTGATGGGACGAAAGGAAACAAAATTGGAATGCAGTTCATTAGTTTTATTCTAACGTATGGAAAGATTGCGTGCTTTCTTGATGCAAATACAACCGAAGAATTCCTTTGAGGGAAGACTTAAGAGCAACATATAAATGATCCCTTTGGAAATGAGAAATTGTGCCATTACGGTATAACTTTTCAAATGAAGCTGCCTCTAACTCAACGCCACATTCAGATTTGGGAAATATGAATGCCGCGACGCGGTACATCCAAAAGGACGCGTCTAATATATTTATCTGCAAATTTACCAAAAGCAAATGCCTCAAACAATTCGCATTTATATAAACCGAAGAGACGTCCGAACGTTGGCATCACTCAATTTCCCCATTCGACGCGATCGTATTAATAACGTTTTCAAAGTGACAATAAAAATAACCAATGTAAATAATTTATACACTGAGAGAAATACGATACAAAAATGTTCTGTTTAAAAGAAACAATTTAGTTTTTTTAACAGTAATACAGTTGTATATGTGTATAAAGCTAGAATATACTCATGATATTTATCATATTTATATGCACATAATTAAATATATATAAGAATATTCAGTTATCATCTGTTGAATATTCTTAAACTAAAACTTTTTTATTCTTTCCGCCAAAACAGATCCATTTAATATAAATGGAAATAATTCTTTATATAAATATACGTTTTCTATGAATAATTTATTCTTATTATAAATAGAATTTCCCTTTGTCCATATAATGAATGGAAATCCGAACAATATTCTATTATTTTTGTGAGTGTACTGTTCATAATCACAAAAAAAAGCTTGAAAATAAAAAAAGGGTGGGGGTAAAAGCAAGAGAAAAGGGAGGAAACTTTTTACGCGGGGTTTCCTTTAAATATGATTTCAATTTCTTCCAATTGAGAACAGATCTCCATATCTCGGTAAGAGTAAGAGGGGGCCGGTGGGGGGGGGGGGTAGAGACAGTGATAAAGAGGTCTGTCGAGCTACTTTTTTGCGTCCCTTTTTCATCCCCGCCATGTAAAAAGAAATTTACTTCGACGATAAGGGCTTAGCCTCGCATTCTCTCGGCGCGGCGGGCTTCATCGATGAAAAATAAGACGGCAAAAAATCGATCAAACGGTGTTTACGCGCACCTCGCTCGGGGTCTACATCGCACACATATTTGGTACATCGAATTGAAAAAAAAGGAGAAGGATAAAAAAAAAAAAGAAGAAATTCTACAACCGTTAATACGCGGATGAATTGTACACTGCTGCACAACTACGTACGGGATCGAGTAGGTGGAAAGGGGGGAGGGGGGGGAGAGCGAAGAATGAAATCATTTCTTATTACATTATATCTATCCTCATTCTTCATTTGAACTGCTAGTATTGCCGGTGCCGCTGTTCAAGCTACAACGGCACGTTGAAAGCTCCCGAGAAGACACTGATTGGCTCGGATGTATTTCCTCGACCATTTTCCTCCCTTATTCTCTTTTTCAAACTTTTTCCCTCCTTGTAATATGTCTAAAGGAAGCGAAAATATAACAAGTCGAAATAATGCAGGCCCGAGTACGTTCGAAAATTCGTTATCATCCCTTAATGAAATTAAATTGCTTATTACACGTGCGTGCGTTGGTATTAAATTCAATATTACGCGACGATTATATTGTAATTATATTGCAATTAAGCGATTGTGGTTCGCGGACAATCAATATGGAAATTGTCGACAATGTGAGAAATTTTTTTTTGTATTGAAATTTGCGTGGGTTTAGGGTTGATGTGTTTTGGTCCTTGCTGGTTTCATTGTGTTCGCTTGTTTAGTTTCTGATTTTGTTATAACAAAAACTTGCCTCGTTTAAACAAGGAAGGATAAACGTTTGAAAAATATGAAATAAAAAGTTTCAAGGTATTTACTGGTAGCGACTAAAGTGTTTTCCCGTGTACTCTCGGGGAAAAAGATCTCTGTTAAGTCTTTCGGAGACTGCTCGGGAAATTTTCGTGACAAAATTCGGCAAATTTGCGGAAATTGGGATTTAACAAAGATTTTTTTTCAGTTTTACAGGATTCGTATTTATTGGACTGGAGAGTAAAAGTTTCACTGAAATTTGATTAATTCTAAAGAAATTTGATAATTGTCTTGAAAGTCTTTTGAAATCTTGAAAGCTTTTATAAAATGTTTGAGAATTTTTTCCAAGCTTTTCCGACAAATTTAGAGATTTTTTAGTGTTTTTTTGGATTTTCTTTTACGCGACTAATTCCCTACATTTGTAGTCTATAAAAACAGCTCGAATGGGATCAGTAAACTAGTGGATCCATTTAATAATAAATTTCAACGTAAAAATTAATTGGTAATCAAAAGTTATAATTAGATATCGGCTAGTGGGAGCAACTCTCTTCTGTTGTTAAAATGATTATTGCCCATATCGTTTACTCTTTGTGAATGGCGAACGTAAAAGTGAATTACTTTTCCGCTCTCCATATTAAAATAATACATAAAAGGTAAATTGAAGGAGTTTTTTTTTTACAGTTAATCAGTACGAATGCAATCGCGGCTAATTTCAAAATATATGTTGATTTTTACACGATCCCATATATGTTAACATATATGGGACATTTATATAGTGCAAATCATACAGTGAGAGAAATTGATATGAAAATGTTACTGTTTTAAAAAGGAATTGAGTTGTATATCAGCTAAACCTTATAAATTACTGTTGGAAAACAGTAAAATGTACTGTTTTTATAAAAACCAAAAAGTTTCTATAAATTGACCCATCTCAATTTGAACCTTTCGCATCGTTGCTTTACATAATAAAGAATGCAATGTATATGATTTGTTCCGGAGCGTTATCTCCGTTGGAAACAGCTGTCTTACTATAACCTTTTCTTATCAGCCAGTAGAATCAGCCGTAAGTGCGCATGCGTCAAAATTTTTATTCACAAAAACAGTAAAAATAATGCTCCAAAACAGATATATATTTAATTATCTGCATATAAATATGATAAATATGAGTATATTCTAGCTTTATACATATATACAACTATATTACTATTAAAAACACTAAATTGTTTCTTTTAAACAGAACATTTTTGTATCGTATTTCTCTCAATGGAATTTTGCAATATTTATTTTTGCTTGTTCAGTGCATAATACTGTATAAGTCGACAAATTTGCGCGGAAAATACAAACGGCGTCTTTTAAAGTGCAAAACGATCGTCGTACTTTAATTAAATATAAAATCGATTTGTATAATATATGCACAAATATTAATCAACATTCGTACACGCCCCATAACGTTGAACCAAAAGCCCGGGGAGTGTGCCTGAGATTCATTTGATACTCGAATAGAAATACGTTTATTTCAATCAAAGGGAGTGCGGTATTACAAATATTAATTATTTACTGAATAGCTATTTGTTACAAATCACGCAATTATTGCAGCAGATCCGATGATATTAATAATCTCCTTCGACGCAAAACGGGCACCAATAATCTAACGAGAAATTTAAGCTTTGAGCCACTTAAAAGTTTTAAACAACTCAATATTTCCACTCGCCGATCATATAATTAAGTAAATATAAATAAATAAATGTCGAGTGTTTCGCGAGCAATCGAATAATTCAAAATTTCGCCCTGTCGTTGCTCTTCGGTAAATGATGAACAAAAAAAAAAAAAAATAAAAGAGCGATGCAAAGGGGAAAGGGAAATGGGGGAATGCAACGCAATTAATAAATACTGATAGCGCGACTGGATTCAACAATATCAATTAATATACGTATTTGAATGATAAAAAAAAAAAAAAAGAAATGTCCGCCGGTACAATGGCATTGTTGAATATTAGATTCAGGTTACGTTACAAGAACGTTTTTGTTGAAATAAATTAAAAGTCAAATGAGTCCGGGCCATTGTTTCGATAAAAAGTACCGAAAACGTTGATCGCGAGATGAGCCGCGCGTTAAATTGAACGTTTGTCGCGGCGCTGGTTCCGTTTCCGATTCCGGTTTCGACCAAACGTTATTGCTTTCCGATGATATGTTAAAATTTACCGCGCGAATATCGAATTTCCTCTATTTTCACGCAAAACACTGCCGCGCCGTAGGCACGGTACAGTTTTCGTCAAAAATTATAAATAAAATATACAACGCTGCGTGCACAGTTAAAATTCATATTATTCTGATGGCTTATTTCTCTTTTTTTTCTTTCTTTCTTTCTTTTTTTCACTCGTTCGGTTCGCATCGCCTCAGGTACGGGTAATGTAAGCATGCGCTTTGTTGATCATTTACTTAAATTAAAATCACACTCATTTGTATTTATCCGTTTCAGTAAAGAAATATAAATTATTCGTGTATTGTTTGTTGTTTTTTTGAAATTAAGGTTGCCTTGTGTAAAAATCGACATATATGGGGTATATGAGAGGCATATATGGAGTATATATGGGGTTTTATTATCGACTTATATGGGGTATATATACGATATATATAATGACGTATATGGGGTGTTTATGCAGTATATATAGTAGCATATATGGGGTATTTATGTGATATATATGGCGACATAAATGGAGTATATACGTGGCATATATTGCGTCATATACGGGGTATATATGGCAAACATAAATGTCGCATATATAAATTTTTACCTAAATCGACACACTAAATATTAAAAATCAATAGAATATTGTAAAAACTGTATAGACATTTTTGTATTGGTTGCCAATTTCATTAAAAACATTATTTTTCTTGTTGTTATTTTCATATAAGTATCATTTCATAGTAATTTATGTTTGTCAGAGATAATACACTAAAAAAAATGTTATTCCAAATGGTAACATGCTCGACTAATTTATATCCTTTGATTACTATGATTTACCGCAAATTATTGAACTTACCTACACTTTTGGCCACAACTTATATGCAGTCTAGGGTTCTATTAGAAGTTGGTTTAATTATGTACACCGTCGGAAAGTTATGTTTCATAGTTAAATTAAGATTTGCTTTTAGCTTAAGCGTATAGATAGCTCGTATATTTCTACTTTCTTCGTGATTTTCCTCGACTGTCATTTTTTTACTCAAAATTTTTTTAGATTATTACCTTGATAGTGGAATAGATACAGTATAAAAAGATGTCTTTTTTTGTTTTAATAGTATTTTGATAAAAATTTTGAATAGTTGAATTATTATATTGTTAATAAAAATTCAAATAAAATTCATGATTTGTTCTTTTGTTTCAGGTAAGTTGAACATTCATACCTACTGTCAATTCAAATCAGCTGACCTGTAAGTACTCATTAATTTGTCTAAACAAACCATTAAATTTTAATTAGTTTAAAAACTTTAAACTTGATTCTGTCTTATTACATTATAGTAAATAATTGTATCTAGAAAGTGAATTTTTTTTTGTTCATTAGTGTTTTATTTCAATAATTGTTAAAGAACTTTTGTCATTATTATTTTTGTCTAGTTATTCAAATAGTTAACTCACGATATTTGCAAAAATCTTTGTATTTGACATTCCCATCAAATCACTTGTTAGAATCATAGATGGGAAAAACACGCGGTATGATATTTATGCTCGTAATAATACGCTCGGAATTCGCTAGGGGTAGGTTGAATGAAAATATTCTGAGGATTTGCATTAGTCGTACTAATTTGGAATCGCGACGCGAAGAATTCTGCAAAAGTCCCCGTAAGATTTTTATTGCGCTTGTTTATATCATCCTTGAGATCGTCCAATTTCAAAATAAGAAAAAAAAAAATTAAATTTATTATCCTTACGAAATTATCATTTAAATTTAAATGTTGTCCTTTAGAATTAAAACTGAACTTAGAATTGAAAGTTATACTTAGCGTACGGGAAATCTAACGAATTTGTCAAATATAACAAGCGAATACGCGGAAATAAATTATTTCACCGTTAAAAGATCTCCGTAAATTTGATATTCTCTTTCTAAGAGTGCTTTATAAATATTTAAAACTGTTTAATGAATCATAATTCACGATTCGTCGAGCCGCTGCATTTTCGTGCGGAATCGCATTCGAAGGCCATGAAAAAAAATTAGAGTTATATAAACACCGCGCAGTAATGCTGGGGAATTTATGGCAAAAAATTGATGTGAACTTTTTGGCCGTTGTTTCGTCGAATGGACCATTCGTCGTGCGAAAATTCCCTAGTAGAAATGAAACATATATGGACATATATGGTTTTTCATAAATTATATATGGCCATATATGGGTATATATGTTTTTTCATAAATTATATATGGCCATATATGAGTATATATGTTTTTTCATAAATTATATATGGCCATATATGAGTATATATGTTTTTTCATAAATTATATATGGCCATATATGAGTATATATGTTTTTTCATAAATTATATATGGCCATATATGGGTATATGTTTAATGTTAATTCATATATGCTCATATATGGACATGTATGTTTCTTCTTAATTCATATATAGTCATATATGTTTCTTCTTAATTTATATATGACCATATATAGCCATATATGTTTCTTCTTGTTTCATATATTCGGCCGGAAGTGTCGAATAAGTAACGTGTTGATATCAAAATCTCGAAACATTTCTCAATCGGGAGAGATACATTGGGCGAGATTTCCCTCGGCGTGGATATCGCGCTTGGCAGACTTCCACCAGAAATGTTCAAATGATTCGGGGATACACTGGATCCTAGTAATTCTCCAGAGTAAAACCGAATTAATGCGGAAGTACGGATAATTTTCTCTCGCTTTTCTAATTCCGCGGCTCGATAAAAAGTGGCAATTTATATTTCATGAGGTTGATGGAGGAAATAACGAAATTCGTTGTTATCGATCAACTCGAGCATTGTTCCCCGCAACTTCCCTTATCGTTTGGTGTTGTAACTTTTTTTGCATACCCGCGACTTTTCCATTTCGAATCCCATCTTTTATTATTAATTAGCAATATCTCTGTGCTGAGCGGATAAAAAGACTTATTGATTTGTGAGTCATTTAGATTGAAATTAATGTTGCATATTGAAATTCTTCTTTATATTGTAAAAAAAATTAATGCAAAAGGTATCGCTTATGCCATAAAGGGTTTGATGCAAAATTATTACTTTTGAAATTTAACCAGAGGGTGTTTTTAAATACTCCAAGGGAGGGATTTTATATATACTTTCAACATTAAATTGTCAAACTTTATTTTAAATTCCTCAAAATTAATTATTATAAAAATCAACATATATGTCCCATATATGATAACAATTTGATATAATACGTCTTGGTAGATGTATTAAATGAGCTATACTATAGTTGTCAAAAAAAAAGAAAAAAGCAAAGTAAGTATGTTTAGTTACCTAAATATTTCTCTGAGTGTGTCGTACATTTTAATAATGTTATATGATGCTTTTTTTTCTCTCTGTTTATGAATTATGTATATGTTATCTGAAAGCTGGGACTGTTAAATTTATCAAGTAATAGTTGATTATTATGACCCCGTAGGGGATAAGTGCTTGTGAGTTTAAAGTCAAGAAACTTTACAAATCTCCTCTGACATGATTCCCAGCCCATACATATCTGGGAATATTAATACTGCACAACATGTCCGCGTACTCGATAACTGATTTAAAAACAAAATTAACAGCTAACAAATATTTATTGGCTTTGTTATTTATTTTCACTTGTTATATACTATCAAGTATATATTATAAATCAAAAAATTAAGTATGTCTAATAATTTCTATCCATGCAAGAATTTATATATTTGACATATCTCATCTAAAAGTCAACATATGTTGCACCGAGAGAAATACTTTTGTTTTATTAGCATGAATAATTGTGTTATTATTTTCATGCTACAGAAGTAGCAACACTTGCTTTTACAGCATGAAAAATTTTTAGTTTCCAAATATCAGTTTGTAACAATAAAAAAGAAATTCATGTTACGTTACACTGAAAAATATAACTAAAATCGCATGAATATAATGCTATGAGAACATAAATATTTAGAATATACCATTTACATGAATTTGAT
>JABFPN010005748.1:0-12597 GCA_022817305.1 Leptoteleia sp. ZL-2020
GGAGATAAATAATAGGTCAATAGAAAATAATGTAGGCTTTTGGAGTTCAAAATGAGAACTTTTAATTTTTAACTTTATCTCAGTGAGGACACTTGAGGTTTAAATGAGAATAAATAAAACAATTTTCTTGTCAAATAACATAGAAATAAGCGCTATGAGCATCGATGGAGCATTAAAAATTTCGCCTCGGGACGGTATAAAAACAGTAGATCCGCTAAAATACTCCTATTATGAAGGGAATCTAAGCCCGAAGTAGTAAGTGCAGCCGTATAAACATGATCATGATAATGTATAATGAGACTTGACTTAAACACAAAATTACGAAGAAACATGCTGAACTTTTTCCCTGCTATAAATATCACATTCAGTTAAAGGTATCCGAACTGGGAAAATTTATTAGAACGATATTAAATTTATTACATAATGTTTAATTTTAATGAAATACATGTGCATATTTTCAGAATTAATCTGAAATTAGTCATAACATCCCTAGTTAAAATGAAACATATATGGACCATATTTTAATAATTTCATATAAGGAAATAATATTCATACATGGACATATATGTTTTTCCTTAATTCATATAAGGCCATATATGGTTGACATATTTAAATTTTGCACATTAATAACTGTAATTTAAATTTTGCACATTAATACATAAGCAATAATTTCTTTAAAAAAATCTACGTGTAACACTTAAATCATTTTTTAATGCAAAATCATAGAAAATCTTACTATCAAAATTTGCTGAAATTTCCATTATTTTATTCCGAGTACATCTCCATCACAGAGACGTCACATTTAACTTTTTCCTTGTACACGAAAGATGTGTCAATTTAAATTGTAAAATAAATCTCCGGAAATCTCTTAAATGTCTTTCGTAGCGCCTTCAACATGTATAATTGACAACATCTTTGAAGAAAATACACCCGAGTGTATTTTATCGATCTTTCTTTTTTATTATTAAATTTAAGTGTTTCGAAAATGAGAACGAGAAAAGGTGTACTTTGATGTTGATATTCTTGACAAACAATTTTTCCGAAAGAATGACGGAATAACGTTTTGAAATCAACGTTTCATGCGCCGTGTAGTTTCAGATAAAAGTGTGCGTACGATAAATGACCGGAAGGACGAATATGCGAGGAAGCAGTTTTTCTGGAAATAAACTTCATTATTTTTCGACATTCGTTTCCCTTTTTCATCCCCATCTACGTGCCAACTTTATTCCAATTCGTCCGAATTGATTACTCGCACGCTAAATTGTAAACTTCGGTCGAACATGGTACGTGATTTTACTTTTTCCATTAAAAATCAAATAAAATTGCATTAATTATAGAAAATATTTCGTGAGTTCCGAAAATTATAATCTTTCCATCATTAAAAGTTTATTGCTGTATAATTTACGGCGCGGTGCTAAATTAAAGTGATATATAGGTTGCATAAGAAAATTCGTACAATAATATTATCTAGATGTTTATGATGTAATTATTCAAAGTAGAGATATAATTGTTCCTTGGATGAAATATGAGTGGTGTGACATAAAATGGCGCGTTTTAATTTTTCTTTAGTTTTATTTTATAATTTTAATTCTTTTTTATTTATTAAGAGTTGTTATTGTTATTAAATTTATTAATGATTATGTAATCCCATGGAAACGGGATTTGGTTCTCAATTAGTTCAGTAAAATTATGAAAATATCAGTAAACGCTTAATATTACGACTATATATTAGTTTCGTTGAGCTAAGGGGGCAGTTACAATAAACGAGTGACTCAAGTAGGGCGATTTTTACCGATTTTTTTGGTAACAAATATACGGCGTATTAAAATAAAATCGGTATTGAATTAAACCTCTGTCGATTTAAAAATAATTTCTTTATACATTTTGAAAAATGTCTCGTTTTTTTTTTTTTTATAAATAATTCTGATTAATACAATAGTAATAAAAATTATTTATAACAAATCCAACTAGGCTTAATATATCAAAGCTTAATTTACCAAAAATTTCGGTAAAATATGTTACGTTTTTTTTTCTCTGTCAATATTGGCATATCTCTTGGGTCCAATTTATCCTTATTATTGATTTGAAAAACTTGTTCCAAATTTAAAGATGTTAAATTTAGCATTGAAATCTGAAATGCTATAATTAGCAGGAGTTGCACTGCACCAAAACTGATTTGTTGTTGCATTGTTTCACGAACACATTTCTTTCTTTCTTCTTCTTCTCTCTCTCTCTCCCTCTCACTTTTAATGGGGGAACGATTGTTTTGCATTGCTAAGATCGAACAATAGTGTTGATTTATAAAATTGTTCGCTTAGTTCGGCCGCCCCAGTAGTACATTGTAGGTGTTAAATTTCAACGGGTTTGCGTGTCTGTCGACTTTAGTGGGAAAAATGGCCGTTTAATTGAATCGAGATACGGTGCACTCGGTGTATAAATCATATTAATAATTTGATCAACATAATGCCCCGACAACTAGCACTTAACATTTAACGTGCATATCTGCGTCGATGTGGGAAGTCAAAAAATTTAATAATGGAGTAGTGAACGCTCCACGCAGAAGTGATCATCGCCATTTTAAAGTTTCCAAGTATTCCCCAGTCGGTGCGGAGCCTGCAGATCCTTGGCACAAATCCAAGGCCGTAATAATCAAATTCTTCAAGGGGTTTCGTCGTCCAAAGAATTTTCTTATTCTCTCCCGTGTCGCCGTCTCTTTCTTAACGCGGCGCAACCCGGTTACCGCGACCACGCGTTCCACTTACGCCGAGTATGTTATTACTCACCGGCAGCTTGTGATACACTGGATAAATAGTTCACTTCGTCAGCTGCTGACAAGTTTTCCTCTTTTTGCCGGCTGAATGATGCTCGCTTTTATGTGCCAGAATGTTACGTTTCATAAATCATATTTGCAAAAAGTATGCTATTTATAGGACAATTTGTTTAATTGAATTAACAATGTATTGTAATATAAAATTAAAGAATTAAACATATTGTATAATTTAGAGAACTATTTTTCATAGTTAGGTTGCTCGGTGGTTAAAATTATAAATTAGTGTGATTAGGGGTACAAACCTTGGTGGAAATAATTTGCTGAAAAATGCTCAAAAGTCCCAATTTAAGCAGTGTTTTTCAGCATTCTTTTCCGCAAGGGAATTTACATCGGAATTTAAAGCAATTTATATTCGAATAACATTCTTCAACAATTGCAATGCACTTGTCATTATATCATTACTACGATCCCAATGTTGTTTTATATCAATATTTAATACACATTATTCAAGTTATTCCGTTATTAATTTTTTAATTTGTCAATTTCATCACCAGTAATTTAACGATCAATTTATTTACTTAAAATTGATATTACAATGTAATATTATTCAGTGATATTCAAAGTAAAATAGTGCCGTTTCATCTCCACCCGCTCGTTCATTTGAACTTTTATAAAGAGAAATGTCAGCAATTTATTTCGTTGTAAAAATTAAAGCTACATTAAAGGATCAAAAAAAAAAAAAAAAAAAAAAATCGCCCCGGGTTTATTGACATTAATATTCAGCAGTCCTTTAATACGACAATTAATTACAAATTTCAAGTTGCTTGTCCGTAAATTAACGAGAGAAATGGAAATTATGCTTGCATAAAGTTGGAAATAATTTCCACTTTCTTAGCGTTTTCGTATGGAATTATTGTTTCCCCTTGGCAAGGATAATCGTCGAGTCGCGGTAGCGTAAAGCCGAGATGCAATTCGCCAAATAAGGGCGCAACTGGAATTTATCTAGAAAGCATATAGAATTGCAAATTAGGCAACGGATATAATATTAGTGTGCGGTTGGTATTGCCTCACGTTCCGCTGAACGCTGCGAAGCTTACGCGACGAGAAAAGTGGAGACTTAAAGATTGTCCCAGTTCAGAATAATGCCGGGCACTTAGGTAAATACGATTGTAATGGCCGATCATTTTCCACGTAATGCCAACCTCCTTTGCTTTTAATAAATAAAAGCCACCGTCCGTCGAGTCACCGATCCTTGAGGCTTGCTTTAAGGCTCAGCTTAAAGCTTTATTAACAATCGTAGTTGGCGCTTTATCGTTGTTGGCGGATGTGTAAGGTTCAATGTCAAAACAGTAATTCCAAGGAAAGTCCAATTCCCAGAGGGTAAAACAAATGATTTGCAATTTATTTTATTTCCCGGAAATCGGGAGATTCAAAACTTGCTGGACAAATTGCAATTCCTTTGGATTGGTAATTTAATCAGTTGAAGGAGAATAAGAGCGAAGGAGGCAATCGATGACTTTTTTCAGTTGATTCTGTCTAAGGCCTTTTCCAGTCAGTTCCCTCACATCGGACAATTTTTATCCGACAAATGAGTCGAAAAGAAGTCGTGGCAATAAAATTGTTAGTTGAACGATGAGTAGAAAAGTTGAGATTTGGATTTATAACTGTAAATTTTATCGTAATATTGAAACCAATAAATTTATTTTAAGTAAAAAAAGTCGAATATTTTCAGCTGTTCAATGGATATTGCGAATGAAGGGAATTTATTTATTTATATTATACGCGGAAGATATACTGAGAGAAATTTGCTTAGTACGGCCAACTAAAAACTTTAAGTTATTGTCAAATAAGTTGGATCAAAAACTATAGTTCTGAGAACTCTTACTTGTTTAGTTCGTTTTTTCGACAACTCATAAAATATAGTTCGAATAACTAATATTTCTTGTGTTCAAATAAATTATTTAGTTGGTGTAGAAACAAAACACAATCATTGCGTTCAAGATTGTCGGTATTCAACATTGTCATTTGAATGTACTGAATGTTTTGGGTTAAATTGTGACAACTAAACATTAAGAACAGCTATATTCACAATATATAAATTAAAATTTAATGTAATAAAAAAATGGTTCTAACAGTATTTACATCATCTGTGATATGATAATAAATAGTAAATATAATTCAAATAAAGTAATGAACTGACCCAATTAAATAATTTTTAGTTGGTAGGACTATGTTTTCCTCTGACTGCAACTAACATTTTTTTAGTTCAATTAACTGTTGTTCAGAAAATGTTATAACTTTTACTCTTAGATACATTAACTGAGCTATGCTATACTTGTCGAAAAAACAAACTAAAGTATTTCTAGTTGGCTGCACTATATTTTTCTCTGAGTGTAACAAACGAATTACAATTTGTTGAATTTTCAATGGTTTCTTTTTGTACTGTGCGTTTTTATTGTCAGTAAAAAACAACTTTTCCCCTCTCAAATTATTTGTTGAATAATTTCACAGTAATTTTACAAACACTTGAAAAATGATTTTCAAATACGAACATAAATGAAAAAATGAGAGTTTTCTCATTTTAATTTCAGTTTTTAAAATACAAGTTTGAATACTTATATAACATTTGTTGGCTTTTCCATGAAAGTTGTTGTAAGGGTCATATCGACTCTATGCTATAGTTATCTTGATAACGTACAACACTATTTATTATACACTTAAATCTACGAGTTCTTTAGATGCCGTTAGAGATATTTTATTCATTTCCTTGTAATAAACAAATAGATGTAATTGAATCAACTAAATTATAGTCAACTTTAATGCAATTAAAACTTGGTTACTTTAATTGCAATCGATTTAATCTATTTAAATTGAACAAATTATTTTTCGTGATTATCAGATAAATAATTACACGGAAAAAAAAATATGAAGTGCACTACTAAATTTTTATGTAATGTTCGATATATTGTTTGACCATTATTAAGATAATTAGAAATTATGATTAACGTAGCCAAACAAATTTATGTGAGTCGAATTTATGAAAACTAACCTAGCGAGTTTCTTGAATTACATACATTGTATGGCTGAATCAGCCATACAAATTTATCTAATCCAAACACAGTGCAATCCAAGTAGTTTTCGTCGACATATTGAGGTTATGTTCAGTCCCCATAAAATAAGTGTATGGTTGAATCAGCCATACAATGTATGTAACATTTAAATATTCATTTTAGTCGATTTAATATCTATGTGTTTCTGTAAATAGAATAAATTCTTACTAAATTATTTAAAAATGGCTAGATAAACTCATTTATCCAAACCAAAAAGAATTCTTTTTTTTCCGTGTATCTAATTAATTTACAATACTGCACCACCGAAAAGGATTTGATTTAATATTGGAATTTTATATGAATATCGACATTTTACTTCAATTAATCTTTATTTACTTAATAATTAAAATATGAACAATTACGAGCATGTTATTTTTGTAACTTATTTCAATTATTTATATCAATCTGACAAGGCAGTATAAAGCAACATATTTTCTCCTCATTCTTTTATATATTAAGAAAAACATGACATGTAATATTACTGCTTTTAACTTTGTTCCAGATGCTTGGCAGCTTTTCAATAAAAATTAACGTATCTTACAAAAAAGGATATCTATTTTAAGTATAAATATAAGATTTAAAACTAATGCCTTTGCTTTTAGAAATAGTGATATTTACTTAAAGAATGCATCCATAATAAATTTAAAAATGTAATATTTTCTGACGTTTTTTTCTCAGTGCGTAATGGATAAATTTTGTTGCTTTAATGGAAATATTATTTTTTTATTTTCTCACTGATTGTTCATGGTATTTAAATTTATTCTTTTTCTTTCGGTTTAATAAAAACAGGAGTACTCTTAACGAGTTTTACTGTAATAATTAAAGGATTGTATGTAAATCCCATGACTTAACAGTTTTTTTTTATTTTCTTCTCGTCTTTCTAAATAGAAATCCAATTTAATTTCATTAAATAGACTGCTTTTATTACTTTCAATCTGTTGCTAATATAAATTTCTTTTGTTGCACAAATCCGTCCTTTATTGTTAACTCTTCCCTGGTCAATATTTCCATATTGATCATTAACATTGTTGGATTTTACTTCTATTTCCTTAGCAATTTTCATTTTTCAAAATCATGTTTCCTTTAATACTAAAATTTAAATTATTCTATCAACGTTTACTTAATTTCTGTTTTAAATGTCTTCAGTGATAGTGATTTCTTTTTGTTTAAAAAAGCTGGGAAAAAGCCACTTAATAATCCTAGCTTCTTTCTATTTTTACTTTAGTCACCATTTTTCTTTGCATTTTCACTTTCCTTACTGGTCTGAATTAAGGCATTTTTCTCCTATATTTCATTAGAAAAGTTGCTATATTTTCGCATGTGTTATAAAAAAATTATTTAATGATTCGTGATATTCGGAATTAGTTATTCTATTACTTCTACAGGTCTCTTTTAACTTTGATAATTGTGCTGCAAGTTACAATATTCGAGTAAAATTTTTAATCTACTTAGTTTTTAATTAGATTACCTGGAATTAATTTGATTTTAATCTTTTGTTCCATTTCTAGAAATTAATTATTTTCATTCCTTTGCGATAAAAATTAGATATTTTTTGCTCAAATAAATCGTTAGCGTGCTCCACATATCTAACATTACCTCTCTATTTTCTGTCAACAGCATCTTATCGTCTGCCTGCACTAAATTCCACATTAAAATATTTGCTTTCTTGAATCATCAGAACTTCAAATGCGAAAAGGTGCAAATTAAGAAAATATATTATTCCCAAACAAAGGTTGATATTTTAACAGACATTTGAAAACCTTAATCAATAATATTTTCTCGAATAATATATATTTTTCCATCGCAAACTCTTCGTTTAAATTAATCGATGGAAAAAAAGAATAATTATATTGCAAATGCTCCTTCTAAATAAAGTTTTTGAGTTGGAAAGTATTAGTAGGCGGGGTTGGTTTACAGTTCGTTTTATTAAATCTTTACTTTACTTTATATCAAAAATAAGGAAAAGAACTTGATGAAATTAAAACACGTCTGAATTTGTCTACATTTTCTGTTTCAAAAAATTATTTATTTCTCTGCTTCACTACTCTAGCATAATTTATTCCCTTACATTACGCATACACTGAATGATGCATTCAGTTGAATAAATGACTCGGAGAATGTTTCTTTTTTCACAACTTTTTTCAAGTTATTCAGTATGAATATATTAACCCTATACGGAGAGAAAAAATTAATACAAATTACTGATATTGCTTGTAAACTGATCATATACTTGCAAGAACTGACAGATTACTGTCCTAAATTAGTAAAAAGTGTCAGCATTTTCTAAGATTTGTCAACAAATTGATACACAGAAAATAAAGTATTCGCTTTGGTAGCTAAATGATTTGTTTTAGCAATTTTTAACTAATTTAGTGAGAATTTATTCTATTTGCAGAAGGACCTAGATATTAAATCGACTAAAATGAATATTTAAACATTACATAAACTGTATGACTGATTCAACCATACACTTATCTTATGGGGACTGAACATAACCTCAATATGTCAAGGAAAACTACTTGGATTTCACTGTGTTTTGGATTAGATAAATTTGTATTTCTCTCCAAGTAGTACCGGATCCTACAGATCGGCCACACTGGCTGAAAACGTGACTTCTCGTTTTTTGACTTTATTGTGGTGTGGTGAAATCCGTAACAACTGCGGCAAAACCCGTGGTTATTTATCTGTGGCAAACTTTGCGGTATTATACCGCGGTAGTTTTAAGTCATAGTAGACTTTTCGCGCGGAAATTCAGACTCAGTCGTAGTGATGACTTTACCTAAAGTCAAGGGCCACTCGCAAGGAATAATAGAGGATTTAAATAAGGCTAGATATATCCCAATTAAGTGCCAGGGGGGTTTCTCGAGTTATGAGTTGGAGTAGATGCAATCTTGTTCCCATTCACGCTATTGATATTTAGATATATATTCATTAAAATCTATTTTCCTTGGCAAGAGTTACGTCCATTGGGAGTCAGTCGTGGTGACAACTTTATCAAAAGTCAAGGGCCACTCACGAAGAACAATAGAAAATTCAAACAAGATTAAATATATTCCAATTAAGAGCCGAGTTATGAGTTGGAGAATAACAAATTTTCTCTTCATTTTTAATATTGAGATTTGGAGTATTTGAAACTAAAAATTTTAATCGTGTTCGGAATTTAGGAGATTTGCCTTTAACAGAGGTTGATTGACAATTTTGCATCGAACTTTGTAGAAGCTTCGCAGGAGCTTTGCAAAACTTGGCAATTTCGTAGTAGCTTTGTCAAGGAATCAATTTGTGACAACCGGTTATGACGGCGCGGAACAAATTAATGGTTAAATTTTAGCGTCGACTATGCTCGCGCTACTTGATGTTTTACTTTCGACGGTTTTTACAAGAGTGATTAATCTCGAGTGGCCCTTTTAAAGAGCTTTTTGACAATAAAAAGGTGTTTTCCCGGGGTTGATATAACAATTTTCACTTTCGGTCTTTTTCTTAATACATATATGGCTACATATGCACGGAAAAAAGTGGCATTTGATTTATAACTAAATAAATATTTGTGGTTATTTCTATTTAAAATAGAATTAAAATGTATCTATTTCAAAAATATTTATATAGCAATGACAAATAAATTATTTGTGTATAACATTTTTAGGCTTTTAGAGTGGAATTCCCCCTCACCCAACTTGTTCTTTTTTCACGCTAATTACGATTCTGTAAGAAACAATCGGTGCAGATTTACCTGTTAAAAGATATTCGCGAAATAATGCCTTTTTTGTCAATTTCGGCCATTATCTTGTAGTTTTATCCAAAATATAATTTTATTCTCGTGTATCCATGGGAACACTTATTTTCTAAGCAGGTTTCCTTCTCCCTCTTTATCTATTATTCATCAAAGCGGAATTTCTATAAAAATCCGATAAAAGCTCAAGAGCCAAATTTGCATTATGTGACACGATCCAGTTTTAGTAATAAAAGTGTATTTATTATAGTACGAGGGATCTGAGCAAATTTTGAAAAATCTAATATCACTTTTAAGATTCAACTTGTAACTCATACGGATGCGTTACGTTATCGTTAGCATAACTACAGCGATTCGAGCAGCATTCGTACATAATACTCCCATCTTTTTGCAACATGGCATCATTATAAACTGTTGTCTTGGTATTTTACCGCGCCAAGAAAATCTCTCGCCTCCTTTCGTCTTTAATCCAGAAAATTGCACCCGTCTTTCTCTTATTTTACACTTAACTTTGCGACTTTTTCCCCTGCACTTGGCGGCTTTTTCATTCTTCCGGACTCGCCATAAAAGTAGCTACATCTCCTCATCTCCGCCTGTTTTTATATACATACGATTCTACTTTTACTCAGCCCCGCTTTGTATCACTTGCGGCTCTTTATTACACTTTTATAGTTGAAATCTTGTCTATTTTAGCAAAATCAATCGCCTAAAAACTTAAAGGCAACTCACACGATGTTCATACCCGCTGGCACAATGAAGCCTCGTCCTTTTTTATTTTCAAACAATGATTATTACGAATTATTCGGCGGGAAAATTGTTCGTACGAAATTATACCATTTATTTTTTGATGTTTTAAAGTGGATAAATGGACGTAAATTGATAAAAATAAACGGTGAATGGGATAAAGAGGGAATGAATTCAATTATATTTTACACGCGTTTACTTTTACAAGTTGGTTCATTTTAAATGAAATTTCATTTCAATTTCACTGAAAGTATTACAATAAAAAGGTTAATTATAATTTAAACCTTGTCTCATTAGTTAATTTATTGGTAGTCTGCGGTGAACTTGGTATATTCTAATAATTAATAATTAATAAATAACAATAATAATAATAATAATAATAATCTACATTGGATATACTTACTAAGTATAATTGTCAACAAACTGACACGTTTGGCTATCGTAAGATTATAATTTCTCAAATTTTGCAAGTACACTGAGAAAAAAGTTGGAATAAAAATTATTATACTAAATGTAAAAATGGGGACAAATTACAATTCTTGTGATATTTAAAATACATTTTAAAAGAAATTATCAGTATTGTACAAGTTGTTATGGTACAGAATAATAAAAATGTTCATTTTTCTTATAACCTCTTTTAAACTGTGTATCAACTAAGACAAGAAGATGTCATCTGTCCCTCTTTTTACATTTAGTATGATAATTTTTATCCCAATTTTTTTCTCAGTGTATATAATCACCTAGGCAGAAATGGCCAACTTTTTGCCGACTTTGCAAAGGATACAACGTCGTAACTACGTCGGCACGCGACGTTGGCAGCCCACGTTGTAAGTACGTCGAATCGGTTGTCTAGCCAACATTGAATCTACATTGGTTCACGACGTTGGCAGCCAATGTTGTATCATTTTTTTGACGTCGATGACCACTGCAGTATCGACATAGATACAACGTCGGCTGACAACGTCGTGTACCGACGTAGTTACGACGTTGTATCGTTAGTGGACCCCGGAATTTCCTTTTAAAAAAATAACTTTCCCGGGGGGTACAAAAATTATGTTTGTGGTACATAATTAGCACATAAAAAGTACATAATTCCTGTGTAATAAAAATTGGAATTTGATGAAGTCGGGGTCCAGCTGGCCTGAGGTGGGATCATATGGGATCTGAAAAACTCTTTAAAATATGAAAATAATACACGGAGGGAGAAAAATATTAATTATTAATAAAAAGTTTATTAGTTTGGCATTGTACTTGCAGAATATCATTATATGACAAACTAAATGAATAAAATTTGTGAAATTAGTTTATTAAAAATAGTAATTCCATGTAGTTTTGTACAATTTAACAATCTGTTTATTAAATTTCAGTAAACTGTTTCATAATTGGTTTATGAATGACATAGGCAATTGATTAGTGACGCTGATGAATAGCAACATCGAACGGGCAAGACATAAAATAAAGTGTTTGTCAAAAATTAGAAATCAGTTTATTAAAATTTGTCATCCCCGGTTTCTTAATCTTTAATATTCTTTTCTCTCGGTGTAGTTGTTATATTATTTTTCCGGTGTATTTATAGCTCATATATATAAGCGTACTTTTACCTAAGAAATATTTGTACCTTACACTAATGCTCATCCGAGCTCATCTCGCGTTCCTGATCTCACCCATCGATTATTATTACGCCGATAAAAAGCCAATGTATAACTGTAATTCGAGATTAATTAATGGCCGCGCTACATTTGGAGGATGGCCGGGCGCAATAACGGAGCCTTTTTCGAGCCGTTACGTTGATATCATTGGCCGTATCCGTTGGAGCCGCAATCAACAATATATCGCACGGTGTTCCCCAATCGTCCGTACGTGAACGTAACGGCAAAGTGTTTTCTTTTTTTTTTTTTTTTTTTTCCTTTTTTTTTCCCGCTACGCCTCGGCTCAAATGACTTTTCGTTTCATTCCCCTCGACACTTTTTTGTATTCAATGCCCACTTGCCAGCAGCCGACATTAAGATTTAGACGATGTCGTGCTAAATACGTTGAGCTTCTTAAGCTCATTACACGAAAGAGAAAGAAAAGCGTCGGGAGACAAGAAATAGTGCTATCCACGAGCCAAACGCAATTCCCCCGCCAATGCGCGCAAACTTTTACAATTATCGCGATAATTGGCGGGTAGGCAGAAAAAAGGAACGAAAAAAAAAATTTTTTCTCCCTCGCTCAATTCGACAGCGAACTACCACCCGCCCCCCCCC